>ONZA01019318.1:6005-16676 GCA_900322205.1 Kewa caespitosa
GTCCTATCACAACTGACGTAAAATATGCTCATGATACCATGCTTATGACACGAAAACCGGCATAAATATTTTTATTACTGCGGTTAATGCAACGTTTTACGACGGTTGCACTACAAAACCGACGTAACAAATGCTTGTATTACCACGGTTATAACAAGGAAAATCGTCTTAATTATTTATATTACTACGGTTAACACAACCGACTTAAATGTTTTTTTGTTACGACACCCGCATATGCTACGGTTGTAGGAAGGGACGGAACCGTAGTAATAAGGGTGTTTTACCCGTAGTAATATGCACTTTTTGTACTAGTGCTATTTTTCAAGTCTTGATGAACGTCTTCTTCCTGCAAGAAAAATCAACCAATTACATGGAGCCACGAAGCTTCAACTTGACCCTCTTATTTAGCTCTTACCACCTCCAGCTTTTCACTGCTTGACCGTTTTTTTACGTTGTTAATGGTTGCGTTTACCAGTACCTAATAATAAATTGATGGAAAATTGGCTATCAATAATCTCAAGTTTGGGGTGCCCGCTTTAACTACCTCCAACTTTTCCTTTCACTCACAATAATTCTAAGTTTGGGGTAACCCGCTCACAGTGCACTCAATGAATACGGCGTTAAACGTCCGTTAGACCATTATATCCATTCTCTCCAAATTGTTGAATAATGACCCATATCCACCTCTCGCCCCCCCTAAAGCCCATCTTCTTCCCCAAAAGTTGAACCCATAACTTTTTCCCCCAAATTTCTCTCTCTCTTTCTCTATCTCTCTCTTTGCGAATTAGCTCTCACTCAACAATGACCATCATTTGGCAACAATTTTCTCAATCCATATGATCATCCTCACCTAGCCCCTTCCTCATGTGTGATCATGACTTAGCACCATTGATTAAAACTGTTAGGAAGCATGGTCCAACTAAGGGAATGGGGTTTTACATGTGCCCTAAATGGCATAAATGGCCACTCTCATTAATTTGTGATGGGAAAATTAGAATTTTGGTTGCTTTGTGGCTTATATAGTAGTTGTGGATTAGTAGCTCTAAGGTTGTAATGGCATATCGAATGGGTTTGTTTTTGGATTGTTAGGCATTAAAGGGTTGTGATATTGGCCTTTTTGTGCCACCTTTTGTGTAAGTGAAGCATGAAATTTATGAAATTACCTCTCATTTTTGGAAATTAGGGTTTTGAAGTGTTCAAGTCTTCACCCTAATTGAGTAAAAGTAATAGAGCTTAAAGGAAGAGGAAGAAGAAGGAGAAAGAAAGGGGAAAATCTTGGTAGGTATGAAAAGGGAAAAATCTGGGTAAATAAAGGGTTGTTAGGGATGAACTAAATGAAAATGAAAGTGACTGGGAGAGGAAGGGGGGAAAATCATCACGCCAATTGAATGACATGTCAACAAGGGTCTAACGGGCATCTAACGCCGTGTTCATTTAGTGCATTGTGAGCGGGTCACCCCAAACTTGGGATTATTGTGAGGGAAAGGCAAAGTTGGGGGTATTTAAAGCAGACACCTCAAACTTGGAATTATTGGGGGCCAATTTTCCTAAATTGATCAAATGAAAAAAAAAAGAACAATTTACTTACTAGTTATAGCGTGTAGATAGAGTTAATCATGGATATGCACATTCTTTGCAGTCTCAATAAGAGTGGGTGAGACCAGAGAAATTTTGACCCTTTAATGGTGTAAAACCCTCAAACAATTCTGACCCCAAGTGAGTAGATAGAGAGATGTTGCAGAGAGAGAAAATTGTTAAGGTGTGGACATTGAGACCTCAGTTGGTGTTCTGGTGGTCGTAAATGGTGATGATGATAGTGATGGTGGTGGTATTTTTGTGAGATTGAAGTGTTAGGCCCCGTCCGGACTAAACTGAACTGAAATGAGCTGAACTAAACTGATCTGAATTGATTTTTGTTTCAATAGACATTTGACTCACTTAATCTTACCGGAACCTCCCGATTTTGTACATAAATGAAAATACATGTCAAGATCTTTGTAATGATATATGAATTATTGTAAATATATTTTGGAGTTGATAACTATTTAACGTTTTAGTTTGGAACTGAACTGAACTATACCGAAATGGATTGAACAGAACTGAAAATAAGTCAAAAAGAACATGGTCTTAGTGACTTTTGGTGTAAGCACACCCCTTTTGGTCGGAGTAGTGTATAATTTACCACCGATTAAAAATTGTGGAAAAAGTACATAATAATAAACACTCAAAGTGTTCCTATTTGACCAAGAATGTTTTGATGTAAAAGTTAAAATTTAGGTGTTGGGTACATTATATTCATATGTATATGAATTTTTGTGAATGATAAGTTAATTCATGATTTAAGAACTTTAACAAAGAAAAGGGAAAGAAGCTAATCAATATTACTAAAAGAAAAATAAAAACTAAAAATTTAAATTGTACATGACTCAAAAAATTACCATGTCCGGGAATACCAAATAGACCATTTCGGACCAAATCAATGGTCGAAACGGACTCCAATGGACTCTTAGGGCCCATATTTGTTTGTGGCACACGTTTCATCAAATTTCATTCCAGACCCCCGGGGGCCGATTTTTATGACTTATAACCTTCGGTCCGGGCCATTTCGGGGCATCTCGAGGCCCGATGGAGATTCGGCACCCCACAGCAGGGGCGCGTTCCCACATCAATATAAGCCCCACCCATGGCGACAGTTGCCCCCGGAAACAACTTTTACAGCCCATTTTGGGCGTTTTCCTTCAAAGCCCGACATGTATCCGAGACCATCATATAGGCCATTTCGGACCAAATCAATGGCCGAAACGAACACCAATAGCCTCCAAGGGACAATATTTGTCCGTGGCATAGTTTTGGTCAAATTTCATTCCGAACCCCCAAGGGCCGATTTTCGTGACTTATAGACTTCGGTCCGCATCATTTCCGGGGTGTCCCGAAGCCCGGTGGAGATTGGGCACCCCATCACAGGGGCGCGTTCCCACATCAATATAAGCCCCACATATGGTGACAGTTGCCCCCGGGAACACCTTTTACAGCCCACTTTGGGCGTTTTCCTTCAAAACCTGACACGTGTCCGGGACCACCATATAGGCCATTTCGGCCAAAATCAATGGCAGAAAAAAAACTCCAATGGCCTCCTAGCGCCCATATTTGTGAGTGGCACAGTTTTCATCAAATTTCATTCCAGACCCTCGGGGGCCGATTTTCGTGACATATAGCCTTCGGTCTGGGCCATTTCCGGGGCATCCCCGGGACCAGTGGAGATTGGGCACCCCAACGCAGGGGCGCGTTCCCACATCAACAAAATCCCCACCCATGGCACCAGTTGCCCCCGGGAACACCTTTCACAGCCCGTTTTAGGGTTTTCCTTCAAAGCCCGACACGTGTCCAAGACCATCATATAGGCTATTTCGGACCAAATCAATGGCCAAAATGGACTCCAATAGCCTCCCAGGGCCCATGTTTGTCCGTGACACATGTTTCGTCAAATTTCATTCCGGACCAACGGGCGCCGATTTTCGTGACTTATAACCTTCGGTCAAGGCCATTTATAGGGCGTCCCGGGGCCCGATGGAGATTGGGCACACCCCACCGCAGGGGCGCGTTCCAGATCAATATAAGCTCCACCCATGGCGACAATTGCCCCTGGGAACACTTTTTACATCCAGTTTTGGGTGTTTTTCTTCATAGCCCGACACGTGTCCGAGACTACCATATAGGCCATTTCGGACCAAATCAATGGCCAAAACGGACTCCAATGGCCTCCTAGGGCCCATATTTTTCCGTGACACAGTTTTCGTCCAATTTCATTCCAAACCCCCGGGGGCCGATTTTCATGACTTATAGCCTTTGGTCCGGGCCATTTCTGGGGCGTCCTGGGCCGGTGGAGATTGGGCACCCAATCGCAGGGGCGCATTCCCACATCAATATAAGCCCCACCCATGGCGACATTTGCCCCCGAGAACACCTTTTACATTCAGTTTTCGGCGTTTTCCTTCAAAGCCCGACACGTGTCTGGGACTACCACATAGGCCATTTCGGACCAAATCAATGGCCAAAACGGACTCCAATGGCCTCCTAGGGCCAATATATGTCCGTGTCACAGTTTTCATCAAATTTCATTCCGGATCCCTGGGGACCGATTTTCGTGACTTATAGCCTTCGCTCCGGGCCATTTCCGGGGCGTCTCAGATCGTGGTGGAGATTGGGAACCCAATCGCAAGGGCGCGTTCCCACATTAATATAAGTCCTACCCATGGCGACAGTTGCCCCAATAACACCTTTTACAGCCCGTTTTGGGCGTTTTCCTTCAAAGCCCTACACGTGTGTGGTACCACCATATAGGCTATTTCGGATCAATTCAATGGCCGAAGCGGACTCTAACGGCCTCCTAGGGCCCATATTTGTTTAAGGCACAGTTTTCATCAAATTTCATTCCGGACCATGTGGGCCGATTTTCGTGACTTTTTGTCTTCGCTCCAGGCCATTTACGCGGCGTCCCAGGCCAGGTGGAGATTGGGCACCCTATCGCAGAGACGCGTTCCCACATCAATATAAGCTCCACCCATGGTGACAGTTGCCCGCGGGCACACCTTTTACATTCCGTTTTGGGCATTTTCCTTCAAAGCCCGACACGTGTCCGCAACCACCATATAGACCATTTCGGACCAAATAGATGGCCGAAACAAACTCCAATGGCCTCCTAGGGCCCAAATTTGTCCGTGGCATAGTTTTCGTCAAATTTCATTCTGGACCCCCGAGGGCCGATTTTCGTGACTTATAGTCTTCTGTCCGGGCCGTTTCCGGGGCGTCCCTGGGCCTGGTGGAGATTTGGCACCCCATGGAAGGGGCGCATTCCCACATCAATATAAGCCCCACCCATGGCGACAGTTGGCCCCGAGAACACCTTTTACATCCTGTTTTGGGTGTTTTCCTTCAAAGCCCGACATGTGTTTGGGACCACCATATAGGCCATTTCGGACCAAATCAATGGCCGAAACGGACTCCAATGGTCTCCTAGAGCCCATATTGGTCTGTGGCACATTTTTCGTCAAATTTCATTCTAAACCCCTATAGCCTTTGGTCCGCGCCATTTTCGGGGTATCCCGGGGCTTGGTGGAGATTGCGCACCCCATCGCAAGTGCGCATTCCCACATCAATATAAGCCCCACCCATGTTGACAGTTGGCTTCGGGAACACCTTTTACAGCCCGTTTTGGGTGTTTTCCTTCAAAGCCCGACACGTGTTCGGGACCACCATATAGACCATTTCGGACCAAATGAATGGCCGAAACGGACTCCCATGACCTCCTAGAGCCCATATTTGTTTAGGGCACAGTTTTCATCAAATTTCATTCCGGACCTTGTGGGCCAATTTTTGTGACTAATAGTCTTCGGTCTAGGCCATTTCCGAGGCGTCCCAGGCTAGGTGGAGATTGGGCACCCTATCGCAGTGACGCGTTCCCACATCAATATGAGCGCCACCCACGGCGACCCGCGAGCACACCTTTTACATCCCGTTTAGGGCGTTTACCTTCAAAGCCCGACACGTGTCCACGATTACCATATAGACCATTTCGGACGAAATAGATGGCCGAAACGGACTCCAATGGCCTCTTAGGGCCCAAATTTATCCGTGGCATAGTTTTCGTCAAATTTCATTCTGGACCCCCGAGGGCCGATTTTCGTGACTTATAGTCTTTTGTCCGGGCCGTTTCCGGGGCGTCCTGGGCCTGGTGGAGATTGGGCACCCCATGGAAGGGGCGCATTCCCACATCAATATAAGCCCCACCCATGGCGACAGTTGGCCCCGGGAACACCTTTTACATCCCGTTTTGGGCGTTTTCCTTCAAAGCCCGACACATGTTCGGGACCACCATATAGGCCATTTCAGACCAAATCAATGGTCGAAACGGACTCCAATGGTCTCCTAGGGCCCATATTGGTCCATGGCACAGTTTTCGTCAAATTTCATTCTGAACCCCTATAGCCTTCGGTCCGTGCAATTTTCGAGGTGTCCCAGGGCTCGATGGAGATTGGGCACCCCAGCGTAGGTGCGCATTCCCACATCAATATAAGCCCCACCCATGGTGACAATTGGCTTCGGGAACACCTTTTACAGCCCGTTTTGGGTGTTTTCCTTCAAAGCCCGACACGTGTTCGAGACCACCATATAGACCATTTCGAACCAAATGAATGGCCGAAACGGACTTCCATGACCTCCTAGGGCCCATATTTGTCAGTGACACAGTTTTCATCAAATTTCATTCCGGACCCTTAGGGACCGATTTTCTGGGGCGTCCCGGGGCCTAGTAGAGATTAGGCACCCTTTCGCAAGGGCGCATTCCCACATCAACATAACCCCCATCCATAGCGATTGTTAGCCCCAGGAACACCTTTTACATCCCCTTTTGGGCGTTTTCCTTCAAAGCCAAACACGAGTCCAAGACCATCATATAGGCTATTTCAGACCAAATCAATGGCCGAAACGAACTCCAATGGCGTCCTAGGGCCCATATTTGTTCGTGGAACAGTTTTCGTCAAGTTTCATTCCTGACCCACATGCCGATTTTCGTGACTTATCGCCTTCGGTCCAGGCCATACCCGGGGCGTCCCAGAGCCCGTTGGAGATTGGGCACCCTGCCACAGGGGCGCGTTCCCACATCAATATAAGCCCCACCCATGGCGACAGTTGCCCCTGGGAACACCCTTTACAGCTCGTTTTGGGCGTTTTCTTATAAAGCCCGACACATGTCCGTGACCACCATATAAGCCATTTTGGACCAAATCAATGGCCGAAACGGACTCCAATGGCCTCCTAGGGTCCACATTTGTTTGTGGCACAGTTTTCGTCCAATTTTATTCCGGAACCTGTGGGCCAATTTTCGTGACTTATAGTCTTCGGTCCGGGCTATTTCTAGGGCGTCCTGGGCCCGGTGGAGATTGGGCACCCCATCAAAGGGGCACGTTCCCACATCAATATAAGCCCCACCCATGGCGATTTCAAAAATTTGAGTTCAGCTTCTAAGGAGCTATTGATGACGGGTTAGCTAGGGCTATTCTCCACCCTAGTTGCCCTCGGGAACACCTTTTACATCCCATTTTGTGCATTTTCCTTCAAAGCCCGACACGTGTCTAGGACCACCATATAGGCCATTTCGGACCAAATCAATGGCCGAAACGGACTCCAATGGTCAGCTAGGGACCATATTTGTCCATGTCACAGTTTTCATCAAATTTTATTCTGAACCCCCGGGGGCCGATTTTCATGACTTAATAGCCTTCGGTCCGGGCCATTTCGGGTCATCCCGGGGCCCGGTGGAGATTGGGCATCCCATCGCAGGGGCGCATGCCTACATCAATATAAGTCCCACCCATGGCGACAGTTGGCCCCGAGAAAATCTTTCACATCCCGTTTTGGGCGTTTTCCTTCAAAGCCCGACACATGTCCAAGACTACCATATAGGCCATTTCGGACCAAATCAATGGCCGAAACGGACTCCAATGACCTCCTAGGGCCCATATTTGTCAATGGAACAATTTTCGTCAAATTTCATTCCGAACCCCCGGGGACCGATTTTCGTGACTTATAGCCTTCGGTTCGGGCCATATCTGGGGCGTCCCGAGGACCGGTAGAGATTGAGCACCCCATTGCAGGGGCGCATTCACACATCAATATAAGCCCCACCCATGGCGACAGTTGCCCCCGGGAACACCTTTTCAGCCTGTTTTTGGCGTTTTCATTCAAAGCCTGACACGTGTCCGGGACCACCATATTGGCCACTTCAGACTAAATCAATGGCCAAAATGGACTCCAATGGCCTCCAAGGGCCCATATTTGTCTGTGGCACAGTTTTTGTCAATTTTCATTCGGTACCACGGGTTAGATTTTCGTGACTTATATCCTTCGGTCCAGGCCATTTCCGGGGCGTCCCGGAGCCTGGGGGAGATAAGGTACCCCATCACAGGGACGCGTTCCTACATCAATATAAGCCCCACCCATGGCGACAGTTGCCCGCGGGAACACCTTTTACAGCCCGTTTTGGGCGTTTTCCTTCAAAGCCTGAGACGTGTCCGGGACCACCATATATGCCATTTCGCACCAAATCAATGGCCGAAACGAACTCCAATGACCTTGTAGGGCCCACATTTGTCCGTGGCTTAGTTTTCGTCAAATTTCATTCTGGATCCCCAGGGGCTGATTTTTGTGACTTATAGTCTTCGGTTCGGGCCATTTCCGGGGCGTCCCGGAGCCCGGTGGAGATCGAGGACCGCGACGCAAGGACGCGTTCCCACATCAACATAAGCTCCACCCATGGCGACAGTTCCCCGTGAACACCTTTTACATTCCGTGCGTTTTCCTTCAAAGCGCGACAAGTGTTCGGGACAACCATATAGGCCTTTTCGGGCCAAATCAATGGCCGAAACGCACTCCAATGGCCTCTTAAGGTCCATATTTCTCCGTGGCACAGTTTTTTTCAAATTTCATTTTGGACCCCGGGGGCCGATTTTCGTGACTTATAGCATTCGGTCCGGGCCATTTCTGAGGCGTCCCATAGCCTGGAGGAGACCGGGCACCACATCCCATGGGCGCGTTCCCACATCAATAAAATCCCCACCCTTGACGACAGTTTCCCCCGGTAAAACCTTTTACAGCTCATTTTAGGCGTTTTCCTTAAAAGCCCGATACGTGTCCGGGTCCACCATATAGGCCATTTGGGATCAAATCATTGGCCGAAACGGACTCCAATGGCCTCCTAAGGCCCATATTTGTTCGTGGCACATTTTTCGTTAAATTTAATTTGGACCCCAGGGGGCCGATTTTCTTGACTTGTAGCTTTCGGTACGGGCCATTTCCAAGGCGTCCCGGGCCCGGTAGAGATTGGGCAAATTATCGCAGGGGCGCGTTTCAACTTCAATATAAGCCCCACCCGTAGGGACATTTTCCCCCGCGAACACCTTTTACACCCCATTTTGGGCGTTTTCCTTTAAAGCCCGACACGTGTCGGGGACCTTCATATAGGCCATTTCGGACCAAATTAATGGCCGAAAAGGACTCCAATGGTCTCCTAGGGCCCAAATTTGTCCGTGGCACAATTTCATCAAATTTCATTCAGGATCCCCGAAGGCCGATTTTCGTGGCTTATAGAGCCTTCGGTCCGGGCCATTTCCGAGGAGTCCCGGGGCACGGTGGAGATTGGGCACCCCATCGTAGGGGTGCGTTCCCACATCAATATAAGCCCCACCCATGGCTACAGTTGCCTTCGGAAACACTTTTTACAGCCCGTTTTGGGCGTTTTCTTTCAAAGCCCAACACGTGTTCGGGACCACCATATAGGCTATTTCGGACCAAATCGATGGCCGAATCGGATTCCAATGGCCTCCTAGGGCCCATATTTGTCTGTGGCACAGTTTTCGTAAAATTTCATTACGGACCCTTGGGGCGATTTTCGTGACTTTTAGCCTTCGGGGCCATTTTCGGGGCGTCCGGGGGCCAAGTGGAGATCGGGCATCCCATCGCAAGGACGTGTTCTCACATCAATAAAAGCCCCACCCATGGCGGCAATTTCCACCAGGAACACCTTTAACGCACGTTTTGGGCGTTTTCCTTCAAAGCCCGACACGTGTCTAGGACCATCATATAGGCTATTTCAGACCAAATCAATGGCCGAAACGGACTTCAATTGTCTCCTAGGCCCCATATTTATTCGTGGCACAATGGCCGAAACAGACTCCAATAGCCTCCTAGGTCCCATATTTGACCCACGCACAATTTTCGTCAAATTTCATTCCGGACCCCATAGGCCGATTTCTTGAATTATAGCCTTCGGTCCGGGCCATTTTAGGGGCATCCCCGTGCCCGGTGGACATTGGGCATTGGATCGCAGGGGCGCGTTCCCTTATCAAGAAAATCCCCAACCATGGCCGAAACGCACTCCAAGGGCCTCCTAGGGCCCAATTTTGTCCGTGGCACAATTTTCATCAAATTTCATTTCGGATCCCTGAAGGCTGATTTTCGTGACTTATAGCCTTCGGTCCGGGCCATTTCCAGGGAATCCCGGGGCACGTTGGAGATTGGGCACCCCATCGTAGGGGGGCGTTCCCACATCAATATAAGCCCCACCCATGGCTACAGTTGCCTCCGGGAACACGTTTTACAGCCCGTTTTGGGCGTTTTCTTTCAAAGCTCGACACGTGTCCGGGACCACCACATAGGCTATTTCGAACCAAATCGATGGCCGAATCAGATTCCAATGGCCTCCTAGGGCCCATATTTTTCTGTGGCACAGTTTTCGTCAAATTTCATTCCGGACCCTCGGGGGCCGATTTTCGTGACTTATAGCCTTCGGGGCCATTTTCGGGGCGTTCGGGGGCCAAGTGGAGATTGGGCATCCCATCGCAGGGACATGTTCCCACATCAATATAAGCCCCACCCATGGCGACAATTTTCCCCAGGAACACCTTTTACGCACGTTTTGGGCGTTTTCCTTCAAAGCCTGACACGTGTATAGGACCACCATATAGGCTATTTCGGACCAAATCAATGGCCGAAACGGACTCCAATGGTCTCCTAGGCCCCATATTTGCTCGTGGCAGAATTAGGGGTGTTCACCGGTCCAGAACCGGACCGGACCGGACCGGACCGGTTTTGGACCGGACCGGCAAATGGACCGGA
>ONZA01019326.1:1956-11989 GCA_900322205.1 Kewa caespitosa
CTATATATATGCGTTTTATCTTCCTTACTGTAATGAAAAGTTTATCCTGATGTTGGTTTGACAGGAAGAGAAGGCTTTAGCAATACAGACTTCGCTCTTTGTATCAGGATTGAACACCCTTTCCCAGACCATGGTCGGTTGCAGGACATCACTAGTGATAGGTGGTTCACATGCATATATCATTCCTGCAATTGGGATAATCTTTTCCGACAAGTTCAGCAGGATCGTTCATCCTTACGAGGTCAGATCCTTTTGGATGATACAAGCATGCTTCGACTTTTGAGCTTCTTTTGTTGTTCTTTGATAGAGTTCTATTTGTTTTCTTGTCCTTGGTATTTGACATGTAGAGGTTCAAGGTAACAATGAGAGAGCTGCAAGGAGCGATAATGTTTGCATCTATGTTGCCAGTCTTAGTTGGGGTTTTGGGATTGTGGAGGATTGTTGTAAGGTGAGGAGGTGATAATTGGCTATTATTGGCATTTCACTTCTGCCAGCGTCACCGACTCCACGTTTATGTTACAGCTCATATTCAGTATTTCATGGCTTCTGGTTTCTGTAGGTTCTTAAGCCCACTCGCAGCTATTCCTCTGGTGACTTTAACTGGGCTGGGGCTATTCCAGTTTGGTTTCCCTCAGGTAACTGTCAAACCTGGAAGTGCCATACATGTAACTCTTGATCCAAATGTTTCACAGTATCATGTTAAAGGTTTTACTATCTTCTGATCTTGTGAACCATATCTTACTTTAAGCTCATTTCACGACTAATGATCAGATGCTAACATTATCTCTCGTGTTATGCAGCTGGCAAAATGCGTTGAAGTTGGACTCCCAGCGCTAATTGTATTCATTTTTATCTCCCAGGTGACTCTTGCACTATGTATGAGGAAGGGTCCTGCATATTATGTTTCCTAAATGCTTTCTATCTAACATGGTTGATTATGTTATTGCAGTATGTCTCCCAGTGGGTGAAGCCTTTTCAAGCATGTGGCCGTCGATATGCAGCTATAGTAACAGTGGGGCTTATCTGGGCTTTCGCTGCAATCCTAACAGCAGGTGGGGCGTTTAAACGTAGCTCCCCAAAAACTCAGTTCTACTGTCGCACTGATCGCTCAGGTCTCATTGGTGCTGCCGCTTGGTGAGTGTCTCTCAAAGTCAGAGCCAATAGGCCATAAATCTTTTAAAATTTTTATATTGTTCAAAAGGGTACACCCTTAAGATATTCAGCAATGAATAAATAGTCTCCAATTGTCTTTTATTGATTAGCGTACTTCTTATGTCTATGGCCATCTGGTGCAGGATACGTGTCCCTTATCCTTTTCAATGGGGACGACCCACTTTAAATGTCGCAAATGGTTTTGCAGTCATGGCAGCTTCTTTTGTTGCTCTTGTTGAGGTCTGTTTGTTGTAGACCGCTCTTCTTCACCCTTTTTGATGACTAAAACTGCTTCTAGTCATTACACACCACCTACGGTATCTGATAAGGTTCTTCGCTCTTCAGTCTACAGGCACATTTATTGCAGCTGCAAGATACGGGAGTGCCACACCAATACCACCTTCAGTAGTCAGCCGTGGGGTTTCCTGGCTGGTATTACCTAATATTGTTGCACTATCTTTATGGGCTTCCTCATGTCATAGTTAAGCTCACCGTGTTCATCTAATAGCTTCTATTTCATTTTACTGCAGGGAGTTGGAAATTTTTGTAATGGCATATTTGGCGCAGTGTGTGGTCCTACTGCCTCAGTGTAATATTCTGGATTTTTCGTTGTAAAGTTGATGCCCTTGGTGTTATGCAGGTGGTGGTAATTTTGTTTCTTTTGCTAGTGAAAATGCAGGACTTTTGGGATTAAACCAAGTTGGAAGTCGTCGAGTTTCTCAAATAGCAGCTGCTTTCATGATTTTCTTTTCTGTTCTTGGTAGGCACTAATCTTTCCCTTCTTACCTTGGGTTCAGATATTATTACAAATGCTTTAAGACTTGAAACCTTTTTTGACTCCATGGTTCCTCCAACAGGTAAATTTGGGGCGCTCCTAGCTTCAATACCACTGCCAATTTTTGCAGCACTGTATTGCGTTCTCTTCGCGTATGCTGGTATGTATCATCTTTTGCAGACAACACGCTTTCCATATATTCCTTCAATAGTAAGTCCTTTAGAATTATTTCTGTTGATCGCAACTGTCCTGTGCTTCGAAAGGGGGAAACTTCATTGACATCAAAAAGTTTTGATATATGCCTTTCTGATTGTGATCTGGTAATGCCTGTGCAGCTTCAGGAGGGCTATGCTTCCTCCAGTTCTGCAACCTCAACAGTTTCAGAACAAAGTTCATCCTGGGATTCTCCCTCTTCATGGGACTCTCGGTGACACAGTACTTCAACGAGTTCCTCTTAGTCACTGGTCAGACACCCGTTCACACCCGCTCCATAGCAGTAAGTATAACATTGATTTGCTAATAACATGACATCCCTCCTGTATTGATATGTTCTTCTGATCCTCCAACTTTGTTCTATTCACAGTTCAACAGCATGTGGCAAGTGATCTTCTCTTCCCCAGCAACTGTGGCGGGCATTCTCGCATTCTTCTTGGACTTAACTCTTCATCGTCACCATAGCGCAACTAAAATAGACAGTGGTAGGCACTGGTGGAAAAGATTCCGAACTTTCGATGCAGATACCAGGAGCGAGGAGTTCTATTCACTTCCATGGGGGCTCAACAAATACTTCCCGTCTTTCTAAATCAGACTGACTACTTTGTCACATATAAAGAGATCAGGAAAAAGTAAAGAGACGTATGGGTTTAAGTTGCAGGATGCAAGAACAAGTGACTGCAGAAAAGGGAAAGATATACACACCTGTGTGGCTGTGTGAGATGGAAGATGATGCAAAGCAGAAAGCGTTCTTCAGCCTATCTGATTGCAACTAAAAGTTGTCAATAACTACGATTTCGCGATGTATTCTTGTTTTAGTTTGGTGAAGAAACTTTGACTGAAATATTAGTTTTATTGTTGAGGCTTGTTTAAAGCTAAGGTAATTGACCATGGAATGACAGATTTTGAATTATGTGAATATGAAGCAAAAGTTATGAAGTCAGTTGACACCACCTGCAAGGTATTGCCAAAGATGTATCTGCACACCTTTGTTCTAACACAAAATGTCAGCATAACAGCGAGACGATAAATCTGGATGACAGGATCTGTGTACTTAGTAGAAACACTACATAATTTAGTTCTATACCTGTAACAAATGAAAGAATGATTATCCAAAAGCAATTAGACCAATCAAATCTTCTAACTTATCTACTATAATTTGCCCATACTTACCAACAGTTACCTTCTTGAAAGTGACTCAAGGTGTCCTATCACAGCTGGTATTATTTCAACTGCATCACATGCTCACAAGGCTTTGGCTATTGCAGGGTAGACAGCTGAAAGTACCTTCCATTGTTTAGAGTATGACAAGAGGTATTAAATGGGTAACGGATATATATCTACTGTAAATACAAACTAATAAGCAAACAAGTCGAAAGATCGACAACATATAATTCTACATATGAAGGTGGTACCTGTTCACCACTTCCTGTATTCTAAGTATTGCTCCATTTTTGGTCAACAAGGGAGGCCTACACAAGCCTCAGACTACACAAGGGAGGACGACTACTTTCCCGATCAAGTTTTGTTACAAATTTATGCCAGGGGTTCTTTACCGTCACTCCATTCATTATCTTGCACTCTTGACCACATTCATAAGAGCCTAGGTAGACAAATGAGAAGCTTTTTCTTTTTTCCTTCGTTGTATCAAAGGAGACAAACAAACCTAACAGAAACCATAGCTAGATCCAGGATACAATCCTTAGTTGATATCTAGACGACAATCTATGTTATTGATACTTAAGCAGCTGGCATGGTAGTAGCCCTTTCTGTAGTGTAAACCCCAGAAAGGAGTATTAATGTCACAGACAGAACAGTTAAAACAGTGTAAACAGTAAAAGTAATACCAGTCTGTTTTATTGTGCAGGATGCTGAATGAGTGAATGGCAACCGTTTCTATACCTTCACTCCGAGACAGATACAGTTATACAAATTCTTGATCATAGCACATTAAAGATGCAGTGAGAATGCAACATACAACAACCCCTCCCCCCTACACAAAAGGAAAAAAGAAAAGGAAAGAAAAAAACACAAAATCATCCAAGTTTTTCATGGGGCAAAGAAGAGATGTTTTCACACTCTGCAGGTACAAGCATCACATACGAACGATGATTTCTGGTATGTGCTGAATCTTGGCCCAATCCTCACCGATATCTCTTCGACATCTCGGGGCTAATTTGGGGCAATTGTCTATCACAAGCAGTTTTAGATTTGTCAACCGTTGCATCTCCTCAGGAAAGGAAGCCAATAGTATGCATTGATGAAATTCAAGTGTTTCAAGTGATTGAAGGCTGCCTAACCAATCCGGTATTGCTTCAAGTGCATGACCGCGCGTAAATTCAAGGGACCTTAGGGATGCGACATACTGCAGTCCCCTTAGGTCCCTTTGAACAGACTCTACAGTGTAAGGGTGCACACAATCGATCGTGACTGAATGTAGATGCTTGAGTAGTTTCCACGCACTACAAGAGTCATCAATACCCCCATCATCGAACATGGAGAACGAGAACTTTATCCTTTCAACGGCTTTGATTTGATGTGCCATGTAGCAAATAGGCACAAAGCCTTGACAACCATTGAACACAAGAGTTCGGACAGAAGTCATGCCCTCAAATGCCCGAGAAGCCAAATCCTCTAGTCCCTTCAAACCAAGTTCACTTGAATTCTGAAGACTGCAACTATTCCATCCAACAAAGTGCAGCTCAGATACTTGTTGTACACATTCCCTCGGCAGTGAAGCTAGATAATTCAAATTCCCTATCCTAAGAACTTTTAGTTTGGGAACCCAAGATGAGCTAATATGTGGTTTCAGCAATTGTAATTTTTCATTCATATGATTAAGGAGAGTTAGGTACTCCACATTTGGACACAAAGGCATGTATTCAAGGCACTGGCATTTCCACATCGTCACATAAGAAACACCACAAAAGGAGAGATTGGCAGCAGCAGATGATCTACCCCAACCCTTCAATTTCTCCATTTCTATTAATGTGATATCAGTAAGTGATGGGAAGAATGTAGCTGAAGACTTTGAAGAAGGTGATGATGACGAAGAGGGTTCGGCATCTTTGGTGCCTTCTATATACTCAACACAAGGTAGGGAATTAAATGATAAAGCTTTAAGATTAGGGAGTTGAGCAAATGAAGGAAGATGTCGAACATGACCACAATTTTTAATTGTTATGGAGGTTAAAAGTGGAAGGGATGAAAGAAGCTGGTCTGTAGACATCCAACTTGGGAGTTTCACACCCCGATAGCTATCTATCAGCAGCTTAGAGAGTTTGCAATGTAGCTGCAAGTTCTCAAACACCATTTCGTCTTCTTCACCTTCACCTTCTCCAACCCCCCAAACTATTTGCAAGTTCTCGAGGTTCTTTTTGCCTTCCAAATTTGCTTCCCTAGCATCCAATGCCATGTTGGGATACGAGCGTGACCTTGAAATGTGGATTGACAGTTTTCCTTTCAGATTGTTCAAAGGATTTAAATCACTGAGACGACTACAAGTGGACTTGTCACTGCCACAAACGCAAGGGTGTGGATCATTTTCCGCCACGCAAAATCTATCTAGTGTTTGTAGGTTGGTTAATTTCCTAAGACCGGATGGGAAATAAATCGGACTATACATGCCGTGTTTACATTTCACCAAAAGATGCCTTAAATTGACCAATTTCTTCAAGTCTCTAGGTAGCCCAGGAATTAGTTTACAGTCTCGAAGGTCTAAATGCTGCAAGTTGTGTAGCAGTGTTAAGGCATTTGGTAACTCTTTTAATGAATAATTACCAGAGAGATCTAGATATCTCAAATGAATCAACTTTCCTATAGATGTTGGTAATTCCTCTATTCCCGTGCTATGTAGATCCAATGCTCTCAAACAACTAAAGCTTGATATCAGCCTCTCACATACAGGTTTGCTCATTTTCATTCCAAAACAAGGCCTCTGAGCCATAAGAAAAGTTCGCAGTTGCTTAATGTTTCCCAAAGAGGCTGAAGGGTTCCAGCACACATCTACCGGATAGCCAATGGATACATGGCAAATGCTCCTACCAACACTATTTTCCCCAGAACACACCATTTGGCATTGGCCCTCACCAACTGAGCAACATAGATCATACATCAAGTCATGAAGCTTACATGCGCTACGAGAATCACAGCCTTGAAGTAAACTTTTATTTAACAGGTCTTCCAAGTATTGTTGACCTACATCTTCGAGACTTAGAGTCTTACTACGAGGAGGCTCAACGAACCCTTGGGCGATCCAAACACTTACAAGCTTACTCTTGTCAAAAATATATCCTCGAGGGAACAACGAGCAATAAGCAAAACAAGCCTTCAATTTAGGACGGAGATGATCATAACTGAGTTTGAGAATTGGCATAACATCATCATCGTACAATTCCAAGTTTGCAAGTTCATCAGTAACAAACAACGACCACTCTCGAACTGTGAGTTTGTTTGCCAGAACACCTGCTATAGCTCGTATAGCAAGGGGAACATTTTGGCACAGCCGTAAAATCTCCCTCCCGAGTTCCCTCACCCCCGGCTCATGACCCTCTTTACAAAACACTGTTTTCTCAAAAAGTGACCAAGAGTCGTCTTTATTTAGAGGCTTCAATTCAAAGGGTGGAATGGTACCCATGATTCTCCCAACTGCAAGACTACGACTAGTCACTACAATCTTGCTCCCTCGAGCAGCACCACAAGTTAATAATGCTTTCAATCTCTCCCATTTACCAGGATCCTCATCCCACACATCATCTAACACAAGCATATATTTCTTTCCGGTTATCTGCCTGCTAAGATGATCTGTCAATTGTTCAAGGTTGTAATTACTCGGCCTCTCACCACCAGTCGCTGAAGCAATGATATTCTCAATTACCTCCTTCAGCTTAATCTCATGGGGAACACAAACCCACAGCATTAAATCAAACTTTTGTCTCACACCCTCATCATGGTACACAAGTTGAGCCAAGGTTGTTTTCCCCAACCCACCAACCCCAACAATGGGAATAACAGAAACAACCTCTTCAACCTCCTCTAACAACATGCTGATTATCACATTCTTCTCCAAGTCCCTGCCAATAACCTCTCTACCATCAACAAAAGAATAGGTCTCACGGCTAAAGCCGCCCACAAAGTTGAGATCATTGTCTCTATGCTCATGCGCGATCCTCACCACGGGACGCATCATATTACTAAAGTCCCTTCGGTCACCAGATATATCAGCAAGCTTGTTTCTAATAGCCTTGACCCTTTGAGCTGCCTTAAAACAAGAGACAAGTTGATTGGACGATGAGAAGAAAAGGCGCACCTCTTTCGTAAATGGGCCACCTTCCATGAGCTTCTTCCTCTCAGCTATGGTGTTGATCTCATCGAAGAGGTCATCAGCCTCATAAACTGCGGACCGGAGACTGTCAAACCAGTGACGATCAGAGTGAGAGTTATGTGGTGCTTCGTCAGCATCTAGAAGCAGAGCAGCGATGGCATCCACTGTCTTCTTGAGCTTGTCGAGCTGGGTTTTGAGGCCGCAAGCAAATGATATCTCTTCATATGCCAAATTTCCGAGGTTAAGTACTAGGCTCTTTGCAACCTCCACTAAGATGGCCTCTGCCATTGTTGATGATTTGATGGCTCTTAAGGTCGGGGGAATAGAGATAGCTAGAATTTGATGGATGAAGAGCAGTGTAACTAGACTGGAACCAAAGTGCTCCTTTAGGTTCGGTGATGATTTGGAAACAGCTCAGCAGTCAACCAGTTGGTCCTTTTTTTTAAATAGAGAATCCATAACCATTGTGGATCTCAAATAAACAAAACAAGTAATCAAAATGATTAGTATCATTGTTTATGAATTCAAGTGGCACCCAACATGGTTTTCAAGGAGTCTATTGGTATTCATGAGCTTGATCCTGTAGTAGAGGATATCAGAGTGAACCTAATTGTTTTGGTGAAGTTTACTTCCACAGTTCCATGCAGATAAAGTGGGTATGCAAGCTCATGAACTGACAAAATGCCAACTGAAGTTGTTTTTTCTTGTATTACTCCATATAAAAGCACCATTACACTACATGAACTGAACAACAATGACTCCTACTCTATCACCATAAAAAAGCAAACTGCGTTTATTGCAAACAATACAGGTGAACAGAATTGTTCTAGCAAACTGACAAAGCATAAACCACATTAGATAACTAGCGCAAATAGTCTTGTATAAAACTTTTTTATGGTACAACAAAGGTAAAATACACATGAGTAGTCATCCCTTTTATTCACAAAAACACAATATTGTACAAAACATTGCGGACCCCCGGGGGTCGATTTTCGTGAAATTTTATAGCTTTCGGTCGGGGCCATTTCCGAGGCATCCCGGTGGAGATTGGGCCCGCAATTGCAGGAGCGCGTTCCCACATCAATATAAGCCCCATCCATGTTGAACACCTTTTACATCCCGTTTTGGGCGTTTTCTTTCAAAGCATGACACGTGTCCGGAACCACCACATAAGCCATTTCGGACCAAAGGCCGTATAGGCCATTTCAGACCAAATCAATTGAAAAAACAGAATCCAATGGCCTGCTAGGGCGCATACTTTTCAATGGCTTAGTTTTCGTGGAATTTCATTCTGGACCCCCGAGGGCCCCGTTGGAGATTGGGACTGCCATTGCATGGGCGTGTTTCCACATCAATATAAGCCCCACCCATGGCGGCAGTTACCCCGGGAACACCGTTTACAGCCCGTTTTGGACGTTTTCCTTCAAAGCAAGACACGTGTCCGGGACAACCATATAGGCCATTTCGGACCAAAGGCCATATAGACCATTTCGGACCAAACCAATGGCCGAAATGGACTCCAATGGCCTCCTAGGGCCCATATTTATCCGTGGCACAATTTTCATGAAATTTATTTCGGACCCCCAGGGGCCGATTTTCGTGACTAATAGCCTTTTGTCGGGGCCATTTCCAGGGCGTTCCGTGGTCCAGTGGAGATTAGGCCCGCCATCGCAGGGGCGCGTTCCCACATCAATATAAACCCCACCCATGGTGGCAGTTGCCCCCGGGAACACCTTTGAAAAGGTCGTTTTGGGCGTTTTCCTTCAAAGCATAACACGTGTCTGGGACCACCATATAGGCCATTTCGGACCAAATCAATGGCCGAAACGGACACCAACAACCTCCTAGGGCCCATATTTGTCCGTGGCACAAATTTTGTGAAATTTCATTCTGGACCCCCGGGGGCCAATTTTCGTAAGTTATATATAGCCATCGATCGGGGCCATTTCCGGGGGTGTCCCGGGGCCTTGGGGGAGATTGGGGCCGCCATCGCATGGGCGCGTTCCCTCATCAATAAACGCCCCACCACGCGGCAGTTGCCCCAGGGAACACCTTTTACAACCCGTTTTGGGTGTTTTCCTTCAAAGTATGACCGTGTCCGGGACCACTGTGTAGGCCATTTCGTACCAAAGGCCATATAGGCCATTTCGAACAAAATCGAAGGTCGAAACAGACTCCAACAGCCTCCTAGGGGCCATATTTGTCCGTGGCACAGTTTTCGTGAAATTTCATTCCGGATCCCCCGTGGCCGATTTTCGTGAGTTATATATAGCCTTCGGTCAGGGCCATTTCCGAGGGCGTCCCGGGACCCGGTGCAGATAAGGCCCGCCATCGTAGGGGCGTGTTCCCACATCAAAATAAACCCCACCCATGATGACAGTTGCCCCCGGAACACCTTTTACAGCCCGTTACGGGCTGGACCTCGGGGACCGATTTTGGTTACTAATGGCCTTCGATCGTCGCCATATCCGGGGGTCCCGAGGCCCGATGGAGATTGGGCCCGCCATGGCAGGGGCGTGTTCCCACATCAATATAAGCCCCACCCATGGCGGCGTTGCCCCAAGGAACAC
>ONZA01019331.1:5171-15926 GCA_900322205.1 Kewa caespitosa
ACGAGTCGGTTCGGAGCGAATAAAAATCGGGGCGAATCGGGTCGAATTCGAGTCAATTCAACCTGAAGTGAAGCTCTACTTGTTATCATCACCTAAATGTACAATCACCAATGTACCAATGGCACCACGGACTCCAGGAAAAGTTCTAAGACGCAATAGTGTGTGGCATGCCGAATAAGGATTACGGTCTGAGAAATTGTGAAGAAAGCAACCACGCAGTTGAATGCGGTGGCAACGACAAATAAATTCACAATTTTCATCTAATGACTCTCACCACACCCACCCCTCCATGAAATATGCCATGCAAAGCCTTTCTCTCATGGCCCCCATAAATACGACAATACACTTCATTTGTGGCAATCTCATTGTATACCGCACTCTAGCTTACCTCCAAATTTCTTGGTTATTATGATAGACAGCCACAACCATCCGATGACTCTCGCCACTTCTGTTTTTATCCCTTAGTTGCATGACAATCCGGTTCACTACCCAAAACACTTTCAGGATTTCACGAGGTTTCATGTGGTTAGTTGATCATTCATTCACTATCTGAAGTCCTTTCTCTTACAAGTAAGTCATTTTCCGATATGATTCTTCATACACTCAAAGGTCATGGTTGTGGAACCCGTGCATCATATGGACCCGAAATCCTCCCAAATATTCAGTTTAAAGTTATATTGACACTTCTTTGTTGTCCTATTCTTTCCCAAGGCTTCTTTAGGATCAACTTTTCTTTTATACTTTCATCCTCAAACACAAGCGACGTGAAGATGGATTTTACAACTGGGCATCTTTTTGTATGATGCCTTTGTCAACAAAAAATGATTAGCAATCCCTAATGTCTTCAGCCCTTTTGAATGCTTTGTCGGACATATCAAAAGTGATAGTAGTGTTAACCAAATGACTATAATTGACACAATCTCCACCGAAATCCTCAAATGCAATGTCATTAATTGAACCTAGCTCCTGCGCTGCTAAACTACATCAAGATTAACAATTTTAAACTTAATAATACGAAAAAAAATGTTGATGAATGTGACATGCTCTGTGGTACTCGTGACCTTCGCTGCAACATGCAGTCAACATGTGTCTACGGTGTAGCGTGCTAAGTGCACGTCGTGTCCCAAGCCACGACAAGTTGGCTGCATGTTGCAGCGTCATTCACGACACGCCAAGCCCATGTCGCACTTATATTATTCTTTTTTTTTATAAGTATTAGCAATTCCTTCATTAAATTAAAATGCAAAAGATTCATTTGCAAATTAAAATACAAATAATTTATCATATCATATAAAAAAAAAACACATTGTTGTAGTTTGGATCGGTAAAATTGTTATTATATGGTTCTATTGGATTGTCACTGTACGAATTCATATTGATTAATGTTAATCTTTTTTGGACATGAGTGAAAAGAAAAGGAAAGAGATGTGAGACAGGAGAGAGGAAAATAGATGAGGAGGAAAGGAGGATCGGCAAAGAAGAGCAAAAATGAAGGAGTTGAAATATGGACGAAATCCTTAAAAAGTGGAGCAAAATATAATAACTCCTTTGTAACTAGAAAAGAACCGTTCTTGCTTCCAACCTCAGCTTGAGAGTGGTCATCCCTGCAAATGTCTTTCTTAGTCAGCTCAGGTTTGCAATTCATGAAGCAAAGAATAAAAAATTACCTGAATTTATCGAAACTCTTCTAATGTCATATTCAATAAAATTTATATCAAGACTTTATTTTTTGATGCAAGTATGAATTATTGTAAACACATTTTTAAATTAAACGGTACTCATTTATTGGGACTGAACAAAAGTATTTTTTAAAAAAGGATAGTGCCTTATTATGTATGCATGCATTTGTCGTAATAGCGATCCTAAGGAACAACCTAAGTCGCATTCAAACCACAGCATCAGTGAGATGGGCTAGCGCCTTAGTCGTTGAATCGTACTCGCCTTGTCCATAGGCTAGCTGGACACATACGAGCTGGCTCAGTGACTCGTGTTCGGCTCGACGATCCGCTAAGCCAAGTCGGACACGATCCAGGTCGAGGCAAACACGAGTCGAGTCAAATACAAATCTAGGCGGACATGAGTCAATCTGAGCCTGACTTGAATCAAGCCGAACACGAACTATACTTTAGATATGCAAGGTTCAAAAACACTTGTTTTTTCAACATTGATAAAATGGCAAGTGGTAATCATCACATATTTTTATGAAAAGTTAAAGATTAATAATAAATACATAATGATAATTTATATATTTAGCTAAATATTNNNCAATAAAAAGAGTCCNACAATAGCGATCTAACAATTCAAACCGATCAGCGAGTTTTAAAATTCTTGATCTCTGGGGAGCTAAGCCAATTGCAGACCAGGACTCAGCCTTCAAAGATAAATTTCAAACGAATTGAGTCACCTGGTTGAAGCTGACTCGTGTCATCGGCCACCTCATGTATCATCCAGTTTGTCAAACATTGACTTGCTGTAAGGTCAACAGATCAAAACCAAGTCCAGTACTTTAGGCAAGTTGATCACATGCATCATAATATTGAAATATATGCCAGATCTATGTGTACGGAGACACGAATGATTTTCGGAGCTAAATTTCAAAGACATGCCCCCAAATTTTATTTTAATAATGTACATTAGTTGTAAATTTTTATTATACAAATGTGGATTTCTTGTTGCATAGTCTACCGACGAAGATTCTCACAATTTAAACATCAGTAGGTCTGGTGTTAACCTGGTCGACTAGATACACCACAAAGAGTCACCCCTCTTAGATATAACAAGTCACCCCTTAGATACAAAGATTCACCTCTTGACAGAGAGTCATTCCCCTAGGCCAAGGAGTCACCCCTTAATAGAGTCATCTCTCTAAGACTAAAGAGTCACCCCTTACCACAAAAAGTCATCCCTCTAAGACCCTTGTATCTTGGGTGTACCTGGTAGTAGTGCTGGACACAGACAGGCTGAGCCAAGCCGAGCCCTGTCCGAGTTGGCGACGAGTTGGGCTAAGACAACTTCTGACTCATACTCGGCTCATTCTAAGGCAAGCCGAACACGAGCCGGGCCAAGCTAGCTCATAGCTCACTCGTACTCGGCTCGTTGACTGTACAAGCCGAACCGGATGCGAGCTGGGCCGAGCCAAGCCGAGCCAGCTACGAGTCAAGCCAAGCCATCCACATGTCAGCCCAAGCCAAGCCAGGCCTAGGCACGAGTTATGACGAGCCAAGCCAACCACGAGTCGGCCCAAGTCAAGGCAGCCCGACAAGCCAATCCAACCAAAAATTGTCTTTAATGTAACTCCTAAATCAATATAAAATAAATACAACCTCATTTCATTAAAACCCAAACACTTACTCAAACTCCCAATTTTTATAATTTGAAACATAACACAATTTAACCATAAGTAAAAAAGCAATCAAAAAGACCCAAAGTGCATCCACAAATTACAAGTTGTTCCAAACTTTCAATGTCTCTTACAAAAGTACATATCTTTTAATGAGTAGAAGGAACAAGAAAAGCTACTGAAAAGCTAATTTGCTACTATTTATGAACTCAATAGCATAAGTGCATGACCATTCCATATTTACAATACTATAATAGAGGTAAGCAATTAAGTTCATGATTAGTGAAACCTTAGCCTATGGGTTTTATCGTCTAAATCTTCGATTTCATCTAGTAGGCTTTTATTCAACCGAACATTCACTTCTTATAGATCTTAGTCCATCATCAAATGTACATTGAAGTTATCAAGTATAAATGCATGACCGTTCCATATTGACAATAGTGGTAAGCTATTGAGTTCATGATTAGTGAAACCTTAGTCTATGTGTCCAACGGTCTAAATCATCATAAATCATCTAATAGGTTTGTATTTTAACCGAAAATTCATCTCTTGTAAATCTTAATTCATCATCTTATATATTAAAGTAGTCATGCACTCATTAATCTCTCAAATTATCATAAAACCCTACAACGTTTCAAAACTTAGTGTGCATGTGTTTGTTTAGAGTTATTTATACGGTATATATAATATGAGTACTTTTTTTTGGAAAATTACAAGGAGTTACAAAGATAAGGGTACCATCCACCGGGAGAGTGACCCCTCTTTTATCATGAAGGATAATTAACAATAAAGCGCTGTCCTCTAGAAGCGAAAAAGTGTTGTGGTCTATGATGGAGAGCCCAAATTTGGACAAATAATCTGCTGCCCTATTGCCTTCACGGTACACGTGGTTGATAGAAATGACTTGTATTTGACGAAGAAATAAGTGGCATTCTCGGATAAGCGTTTGTAGTTGCCAGGGAAATGCCGTGTTTCTGAGAAGTGCCTGTACTACCGTCATGTTGTCTCCTTCTAAAAGATGTTGCGGATGAAGACTAATCGCCGTGCGCAAGCCATTTTCATGAGTTGTAGCTTCCGCAACCAGAACAGAGGTAAATCCAAGGTTGGTTGCTTCAGCGTGTAGGAGATCTCCCCTACTATCACGAATAATAAATCATGCTGCTGAATTTCGATTGGTGCAGGCGCCATCGAAGTTGAGTTTCATAGCACCTTGGGGGTAAGAGTTCCGTTTGACTTCGACTGAAGAGTAGTTCCTGCAATCAAAGTTTTTGTTTGGAGATTTCATAAAAGGCTTATCCACGTCCATACGACAAGTCCATTCTCGAAACAGGGCTAGGGCTTGTAGGATAGCGGCAATTTGAGTCGCCATTCGAGGACAAAAAAACTTTTTCATTTATGGTTTTACAAATGATCCGGGAAGATAGGTAACTTTATTAAAATTAACAAACTGATTGTTATGCAGGTCTAAGAGCCATTGATAGATATCAGTCGAAGGTATAATATTTTGGACATTTGTCCACTGTGAAGCTGCGACATTATGCCACAAACATTGAGACCAATGACAGACTGAGAATAGATGATCCAAAGTTTCTGGCTGATTATTACAAAGCGGACATTGGTCTTCCAAATCCATTCCTCCAATTTAAAGAAAAGTATGAGTTGGAAGTGCCTTATGGAAAAGAAGCCAAAGAAAGATTAGAAGTTTAGGGGGTACATCAAGTTTTCAAATTCAGGCATAATCCCATGATGTTTTGTACCATACTTGAGATCATGAGCTAAGCGAGAAGCAGACTTTATGTTAAGTAGTCCATTTGACGAGAATCCCCACCGTAGTATCCAGGGTTGGACACCTAGGGATAGGAATTCCCTTAACAATATTTACCAAAGAGGGCGGGATAAGTTGCAATAACTTCAGTAAATCCCATTCAGAGTAGTCAGTAATGAATTCACCGACTTTGAGATCAATATTTGCTATTGTGGTCGTGCTTATCTTAAGATGTTCCATGATATTGACTGGTAAACACCAGTTGTCTAGCCAAAAATTAATGTTGTGGCCATCTCCCACAATCCATCTTATGCCTCGACGAAGAATTGTTCTGCTTCCAAATAGGCGAATTATTGTCCTTCTTTGTAGTTTCAAAAAATGAATTTTTTTCAGATATTTAGCAATGACTGACTTTACCGATAAATTTTGAGGTTGGGTAATAATTTTCTATCTGAACTTACTTAAAAAAGCTTTTATTCGTAATTTTCTTTTCCTTTCATCCAAGACCTCCCCGATTTATCGTTCTGCAAACCGTATTCCAAGCCACCAGGGGGATACCTATTGTACTTTCTTTTGATTGCCAGAAAAATTGACTATTTAATTTGTCTAAGTTGTGACAGATTTTATGGGGAATCTGGTTGGATTGCATAACAAAGGAGGGCATTGCCACTAAGTTACTTTGAATAAGGACTGCTTTACCAGCTTTGGAAAGGGTGCTTGTTTGCCATGATTGAGATTTATTTGACGTGACTTTAAGAATATTTTCGAACGTCATTTTATCAACATTTCGTTCTCCAAAATGAATACCTAAATATTTCCCCAATGAAGACCTTTGGAGAAGATTAAAAATAGTTGCTATAGCTTGTTTGGCCGGTTTCGTAACCTTCTTGGAGAAGATAACTGAGGACTTATGAAAGTTAATTAACTGGTCCCATTGCTAACAAAGTCAAGAATGGTTTCGACTATGGTCGCCAACTTATGATTTGCTTTTTAGAATAAGATACTATCATGTGCAAAGAAGAGGCTTGAGATAACAGGAGCCTTAGAAGCGATTTTCAAGCCTAAACTATTTCTTTTCTAATAATATTGGTGTAAGATGATTTGCTAGTACGTCCATACAAATGATGAATAAGTAAGGTGAGAGAGGATCACCTTGTCGTAATCCTCGGGTGGACTTAAAAAAATCATGAAGTTGTCCATTGATATTGATGGAATATGATACTGTAGTAACACATTCCTTAATCCAATTAATCCACTGTTGGGAGAATCCAAACTTGTGCAAAGTTTGGAACAAAAATAACACATTCTATTTTATCGTAGGCTTTTTCTATATCTAGCTTGAGTGCCGTCCACCCCAATTTGTTCTTAGATTTATAGAACATATGGTTAATTTCTTGCATTAGCAGCACGTTATGTTGTATGTTTCGGCCTGGTACAAAAGCATTTTGGTACGGACCAATAATTATACAGAGAATCAGTCTTAGACTATTGACTAAGATTTTCGAAATAATCTTGTAGATGGTATTACAAGATTAGAATTTGTCATTTTGCTGGGCTGGTCCATAAATTCCCGTATTGATACTTTCTTTTTGGTTCTGCCTATCTAAGATGTGTAAAGAAATATATCTATCATCCGAGTGAATTGATAGAACGTCATTGGAAGTTACATTCCATAAGGCCCAAATTCCACCGGATTGGCCCACAGGGTCAATAATTTCAAAGTGGTGGAATGCCAAAGAGGATGTTATTTTGAGTGAGTTAATATGCGAAGTTTTTGTTTCGATCACAAATAGAATATCTGGGTTAAATTTCTATTTAAGGAATCTTAATTCTCCTTTTTCGGCGGATTTTTTAGCACCATAAATATTCCAACTAATTATTCTCATATATCAGAGAGATGTATGAAAAATTATGCAAGTACATTTCGTGGGGACAATAGCAAGTAAGCATTGACAACTGATTATGTTGTCTCGTGCTTAATTTAAAGTAGTGTAACGCTGGGTGGTGTCATAGATCAACAAAATCCATATTGACTCGTATCACCATGGAATAAAGGCCCAATTTCAAATTTCCAAAATCCTTGAACAACCTGTCGATAGGAAAAACATTCAAGAAGTACAAGGCTTCGGTCGTAGAGCATTTGGGTTTTGAGACCCAATTACTCGGTCGTAGAGCCAAAGGCTCATGAACTAAAGCTAAAAAGCAACAAAAATATGAACTTTAGGAATATAGATAATGTGTTTACTAACTTGGAGAACAAGATATACAACAAAGGCACACCTAATCCAGAAAAACTTCGGCACACGGAAGACCCAAAATATAACGGAAGCAGTCCATACTATGAAACAACATAGAGTACATGCGTAGACAAAGTTCATGGAACGGGAATAGCAGGAGTCAGACACAAAAAAAGGAAAGCTCAACCCGGCTATATACACCTATGTAGGCGTAAATACCAACAAAAATGACAACCATGTCTACATCATCTCTAGCGAAAACTAACACAGCAATAACCACATTGGCTTCTAGATCGGAGACAGCGATGTTAAAGACATCAAGACGAACAACACCCATTACATGTACATTGATAGTTTGATCAACAAAAGGTCCACAAAAATAACTACGTGAATGTTATGAAGAAGAGCAACAACAACACCCATGACTATAATCGCAAAAACAAGAATATAACCAGCAAATAGGGTAAGAGCATCCAATGTTACAGTGAGAAGAATAATGGCAACAAGAAAGACAATACTCTCTACTACAATAACTATATAAGGGTCAAAAACAAAGACAACATCCACCTTGACGATAATAGAAACTATAAAAGCGACCCCCAAGGTAGCTAAGACAACAACAAACACAACACCGACACTGGTTAAACCCGGCAACCCAGCGACTGCTAGGTCAATATCAAGACTCTTAGAAAGAGCAAAAATAACAATAGACACAGTAGCACCAATATCAATACGCATCATAGAATCAAGAAAAACAACAACGACCGCAAGAAGAATATGAGATGAAATAGTCATGGCATATAAAAAAAGAGACCCAGGTAGCGAGTGAACAAAGCAAGGAGTATCCACCACGACAACAACAACTAAAAAAACACCAAAATTGAGAGCGGATACTACCGTAGCTGAAGCGGCAGCAACCACCCCATTCGCATCAGTAAAAATAACAACACTAATCACAGAGACTACAATGTCAACACTAAGACCACCATCAAACACAACCATAAATCGGGCAGAAACACGACCGATTTCAACAACAACATGAAGAAAAATAAGGGAACACAGAAAGAGGAAAAAGACACAACTGCAGTTAATAATCAAAGAGCAACTAAAACGAATCTAATCTCTACAAAGAACCACAGTAACCAAAATAGATGCAGGACAACCGAGATGGGAGAAATAGTGGAAGCAAAAAAAGCATAAAACATCAGCAGCAAAAGCAACAAAAACAAAAACAAAAACTAACTCTCTGGCAAAGGCATCAACTATAGAAAGAACACCATTAATAGCAATAATTAAAGTATGAAAACCAGTTAGAGCAGCAACATCAATAGCACGAAAACCTAGTTCAGTTATCAAAGAACGACCAGGACACGCGACGCCTCCATGAATCGTGAAAAGAAGGTCCAAACATGAAGGCAAGAAGTGAAACAGACTCATAGCAGCAAGCAAAGACCAACAATAACGCCCAAATCGAACGAATCGAAGAATCCCTAATTGTGAAAAAAGGGTTCTTCGATCCAAGAAGGGGATTGTAGATGATGTAATTGGGTTATAGGAGAAGAGAGCAGGACAATCCCCAAAACATCGTGGTTAGATCCACCGCCATGAATAGTGAAGAGAGTCCCAGATCGATTGCAACGAGGGAACCCTAATCGTGAAATTAGGGGTTTTCGACTGAAACAGCTAGATCTTGATTATGTGCGAATTTGAAGCACGATAGAATACACATCCAAAGCAATATGCGAAAACCAACAAATATGCCCAAAGAGATCGAAGAGACCCTAATTGACAAATCAGGGTTCTTCGATCCATGTACTTGCAAAGAAAAGCAAAACATAATTAGTATAATCAATCCATATAATGAAGTGAATGACTAAAGAAGACACAAAGAGCTTAATCTTGAAAGAGAAGAGAAAAGAAAGCAATATCGAGCAAAGGGCTGTTGCAGCTCCAGCGTATGATGAGGTATGGGAGTCGGTGGTCAGGGGTCGGGGTTCAGGTGGTCAAGGGGTCGGGGGAACAGGGTTCATGGGTCGGCATGGACTGAAACCAGACAAGGGTTTAGAGAGAGAGAAAGAAAGAGAAAATTCTCTCTCTAACCAAAAAAAAACCCTGGATTCCAATAATGATAAAAATATGAGTACTTAGATTGAGAACTTGTTCTTTAAAAAGTTAAAATCTATCGAATGCTAATAAGTACCATATCCATATCATTTTAGATGACGCATGATTAACTTAAGTTACATACTTGATTGATGTTTTAGAAGATAACTAATTAAGTATCATAATTTAATAACATATGATAATTTTAATTGTTGTTTAAAAAATGTAAATGCATATTACTAATTATTCAATTGTATATTAGCTACTGGTTATTTAAAACAAATTCAAAACTAATTTATAAAATAAATTGAAAATAAAAGATTAAAATACCACAATTAATTTTAAGAATTTGGTGCAAAAATAATCACCTACTACATGACTTCATCAATTATTCCAAACTTGTCAAGAACTACTCAAAAGAAAATAAAGAACATTACATAAAGATATAAATACAGTTTACATCGATAGCCAAAGCATTTAATAAGCAAAAAAAAAAAAAGTATGATTTGATCCGAGTTGAGCAATGAGTCGAGGCGAGTTGATCGACAAGTCATGCCACAAGCTAGCCGATCAACGAGTCGAGTCGCGGGCTGAGCCGATCAACGACTTGGTCGATGAGTCGAGCTGAGACGAGTTGAGCAACGAGTCGAACTGAGCCGAACGACAAGTCGAGCCAAGCCATCAAGCGAGTCGAGCCGAGCCAGTCGACGTGTCGTAATTTTCTTCACCCTGACTTGCATCGATTACCTGGCGAGCCAAGCTGATTACTGGCATGGCTAAAGACGAGCCGATCCGACACGGGTTTAAGAAGGGCTGAGCCCGATCGACCCGAGCCTGGATCAGCTCGTCGACCAGCTCTACTTGGCTGGTAGACATAGTTTACATAAGATTTTGTCTTTAAACATTACCAATAATGATTTGTAAATGGGATTACCTTATGTTTTATTTTCAAAAAAAAAAATATAATGGGGCATCCTTTTGCTTATCATTGCTGATCCCAAGTTAAGTAATCGGAATTCTCATCCTTCCACCACACAGCTAATCAAGATGAGACACATTGCATTTGGTTATTGAGCTATTATTTCCTACAACTTTTTTTTTTTTATGGAATTATTTTCTTACAACTACTAATATAAAAATACTAGTGTAGTACTCGTGCGATGAACGAAGCTCACATATGATTTGTTTCTTATTATTTTAATAGCTTTCAATACACCTTATTTTTAATTCTTTAAAATTGGGTACATGTTTGGTTCACATATTTAAATCTAATTAAATTAATCAAAAATATCTACAATAGTATTCTATAA
>ONZA01019356.1:3160-16582 GCA_900322205.1 Kewa caespitosa
TTTATGTCTGTAGCTAACGTCAATGTTAAGAGACAGACCACATGCAGAATTATGTTGAACACAAAAGAAAACAAGCTCATGGGACATGCTAGAATTATCAATCTGGCAAGAATACCTAAGGCAGCCATAAATATCTGTGCATCAGGTTTTTCAAAACCGACTTCAGAAGATATTATAACAGCATCAAACCTACAAACAACAGAAGTGTAAGAGAATATTACGATATAAAGAACCAGTGAAACAGCATGAGAAAGCTGTTTTTTCTTTCTTTGTGAGTATATGGAGTACTGTACGTAACTGCCATCACAGATGAATTCAAAGAAACTCGATGCATTTCATATATATAGTCAATGGAAATAGCCTATCTGTTTCTCAAGGGTAAGGTTGTACACACCCGACGATCTCATCCTTGCCTAGGCAGGGGACTCGTGAGAGATGTTGGAAGAATGGTGACGATAATGATAATAATGAGAAGAACAGAAGCTGTGTAAAAAGTGGGTGCCATGTGACTGATTAAACAATTGCAGAAGCAAACTTGTCCAAACCATGATAATAGACGGCGAAAAAATGAATCTATAGCAGCACCATTGGTGTAATTGCATGACTTTGATACAAGAAAAGGGAAAGAACACGGAAGATATAGGAACATGAGGAAAAGAGAAAGAGAGGGCCTGAAAGAGTGAGCAATGGGCTTTCAAGAGTATAGCAGATAGAAGATGTACAGAATTGCAAGATGGGTTTTGGTGATGTGAAGATGACAGGGAGATATGGAAGAACGGAGACAGTTGGTTTGGCTATTTGTATCCCAATCATATGCTCTACGAGTAGCAGGTAGGATGTTAAATTGATTGCAAAAGTACAACTTGAACTATTTCACTTCCATTTGTCTACTAGACACCATATTGAAAACTTAATGTGTAGACAATACACTGAAATCGTTGGATAAAGTAATGGTAGCAAAAGTTTGCATGCCGGGGGAACTACTGCCATGGATGGGGCTTATATTGATGAGGGAACGTCCCATAGTGGTTGGGGGACATATCTCCACTGGGCCATGGGACGCCACGGAAACTGGCGAAACCGAAGGCTATAAGTCACGAAAAAGCGGCCTCGGAGGGTACGAAATGAAAAATGATGAACATAGCACCACCTATAAATATGGGCCCCGAGAGTTCATTGGAGTCCGTTGCCTGCCATGATTAGGGTGGAAATGTCGTATATGGCGGTCCCGGGCACGTTTCGGACTTTGAAGGAAACAACCGAAAACGGGTGGTAAAAGGTGTTCCCGGGGGGAACTACCGCCATGGATGGGGCTTATATTGATGTGGGAACATCCTATTGCGGTTGGGGGACAAATCTCCACTGGCCCGGATGTCCCGGAAACAGGCAGAAGGCTATAAGTCACGAAAAACGGCCCCGCGGGTCTGAAATGAAAAGTGATGAAAATGGAACCATCGATAAATATGGGCCCAGGGAGTCCATTGGAGTCCGTTGCGCGCTATGATTCGGTCGGAAATGTCGTATATGGCGGTCGCGGGCACGTTTCAAACTTTGAAGGAAAACGTCGAAAATATGTGGTAAAAGGTGTTCCCACTACCACCATGGATGGGGCTTATATTGATGTGGGAACATTCCACAGTAGTTGGGAGACAAATCTCCACTGGGCCCGGGACGCCTCGGAAACGTGCGAAATCGAAGGCTATAAGTCACGAAAAAAACGGCTCCGGGGTCTGAAATGAAAGTGATGAAAATGGCACCATCGATAAATATGGGCGTGGGGAGCCATTGGAGTCAGTTGCGTGCCATGATTCGTTGAAAAATGTTGTATATGGCGGTCTTGGGCATGTTTCGGACTTTGAAGAAAAACGCCGAAAACGGGTGGTAAAAGGTGTTCTTGGGGGAACTACGGTCACGGATGGGGCTTATATTGATGTGGGAACATCCCACAGTTGGGGACAAATCTCCACTAGCCTGGGATGCCTCGGAAACGGGCGAAACCGAAGGCTATAAGTCACGAAAAAAGGGTCTGTTTTCGTCAATTTTCATTTCAAACCCCCTAGGCTGATTTTCGTGACTTATACCATTCGGTTTCGGCCAATTCCGGGGCGTCCCGGCACCCGATGGAGATTGGCCCCCCATCACAACGACCATTCCCACATCAATATACCCACCCATGGAGACACTTGCCACCAGGAATTCCTTTTCCAGCCCGTTTTCGGCGTTCTCCTTCAAAGTCCCACACAAGTCGAGGACAACCATATAGGCCATTTCCAACCAAATCCATGGCCGAAATGGACTCCAATGACCTGCTAGGGCCCATATTTGTCCATGGTGCCGTTTTCGTCAATTTTCATTACAGACCCCGAGGCCGATTTTCGTGACTTAACCTTCAGTTTCGTCTATTTCCAGGGCATCCCGGGGCCTTGTGAAGAATGGCCCTCCCATCGCAAGGGCGCATTCCGACATCAATATAAGCCCCACCCATGGCGACACTTGCCCCCGAGAGCACCTTTTACACCCCGTTTTCGGCGTTTTCTTACAAAGTCCAACACGTGTGGGGGACCACCATATAGGCCATTTCCTACCAAATCAACGGCCGAAATAGACTCCAATGGCCTCCTAAGGCCCATATTTGTCTGTGGTGTCGGTTTCGTCAATTTTCATTTCGGACCCCTGGGGCCGATTTTCGTGACTTATAACCTTCGGTTTCAGCCATTTTTGGGGCGTCCCAAGGCCCGGTGGAGATTGGCCCCCCCTCGCAAGGGCGTGTTCCCACATCAATATAAACTCGACCCATGGCGACACTTGCCCCCGGAACACTTTTTTACAGTCCGTTTTTGACGTTTTCCTTCAAAGTCCGACATGTGTCCAGAACCACCATAGAGGCCATTTCCAACCAAATTAATGGTTGAAAAGGACTCCAATGGCCTCCTAGGGCCCATATTTGTCCATGGTGCCGTTTTCATCAATTTTCATTTCGTACCCCTTGAGGTCAATTTTCGTGACTTATAGCCTTTGGTTTCGGCCATTTCCGAGCATCTCGGGCATGGGTGGAGATTGACCCCCCTATCCCAAGGGCGCGTCCCACATCAATATAAGCCCCACCCATGGCGACACTTGCACCCGAGAACACCTTTTATAGCCCGTTTTCAGCGTTTTTCTTCGAAGTCTCACACATGTCCAAGACCACCAAATAGGCCATTTTCAACCAAATCAGTGGCCGAAATGGACTCCAATGGCCTCCTAGGGCCCACACTTGTCCATGGTGCCATTTGCGTCAATTTTCATTTCGAACATACCGGGCCGATTTTCGTGACTTATACCTTCGGTTTCTGCCATTTCCGAGACGTCATGGCCGGTAGATTGGACTAAATCAATGGCCGAAACGGACTCCAAAGGCCTCATCGGGCTCATATTTGTCCATGGTGCCGTTTTCTTCAATTTTCATTTCAAACCCCCCGGGATTTTCGTGACTTATAGCCTTCGGTTTCGGCCATTTGGGAGGCGTCTCGGGGCCTAATGGAGATTGGCCCCCCATCGCAAGGGCGCGTTCCCACATCAATATAAGCTGCATCCATGGCGACACTTGCCCCAGGTACACCTTTTACAACCCGTTTTCGGTGTTTTCTTTCAAAGTCCGACACGTGTCCGAGACCAACATATAGGACATTTCCAACCAAATCAATGGCCGAAACGAACTCCCAGGCTGATTTTCGTGACTTATAGCCTTCGGTTTCGGCTATTTCCATGGCGTCCCGGGGCCCCGTGAAGATTGGCCCCGCCATTGCAAGAGCGCGTTCCCACATCAATATAAACCCCACCCATGGAGGCACTTGCCCCCAGGAATAACTTTTGCTACCTGTTTTCGGCGTTTTCCTTCCAAGTCCAACACGTGTCCGGGACCACCATATAGGCCATTTCCAACCAAATTAACGGCCGAAACGGACTCCAATGGCCTCCTAGGGCCCATATTTGTCTATGGTCCATTTTCGTCAATTTTCATTTCGTACCCCCCGGGAACGATTTTCGTGACATATAGCCTTCGGTTTCGGCCATTTCCAGGGCGTCCCGGGACCGGTGAAGATTGACCCCCTTATCGCAAGGGCGCGTTTCCACATCAATATAAGCCACACCCATGGCGACACTTGCCCCCGGGAACATTTCAACGTTTTCCTTCAATGTGTGACACTTGCCCGGGACCACATATAGGCCATCTCCAACCAAATCAGTGGTCGAAATGGATTCCATGGCCTCCTAGGGCCCATATTTGTCCATGGAGCCATTTTCGTCAATTTTCATTTCGAACCCTTGGGGCCAATTTTCGTGACTTATAGGCTTCTATTTCGGCTATTTCCGGGACGCCGTGGGGCTCGGTGCAGATTGGACTCCCCATCGCAAGGGTGCGTTTCCACATTAATATAAGCCTCACCCAAGGCGACACTTACCTTCGTTAACACCTTTTACGGCCCGTTTTCGGCGTTTTGTTACAATGTCCGACACGTGGTAGGGACCACCATATAAGCCATTTCAAACCAAATCAATGGCCGAAACGGAATCCAATGGCCTCCTTGGGCCCATATTTGTCCATGGTGTAGTTTTCGTCAATTATCATTTCGAACCCCTTGGGACTGTTTTTCGTGACTTGTAGTTTTCGGTTTCGGCCATTTGCGGGGCGTCCCGACGCCCTGTGGAGATTCGCCCCGCCATCGCAAGAGCGCGTTCCCACATCAATATAAGCCCCACCCATGGCGATACTTGCCCTCGGGCCCGTTTTCAGCGTTTTCCTTCAAAGACCGACACGTGTCTACGACCACTATATAGGCCATTTCCAACAAAATCAATGGCCGAAACGGACTCCAATGGCTTTTAGGGCCCATATTTGTCCATGGTGCTGTTTTCGTCAATTTTCATTTCACACCACCCAGGCCAATTTTCATGACTTGTAGCCTTTGGTTTCGGCCATTTCCGTTACGCCCAGGCCGGTGGAGAGAGGCCCCACCATCGCAAGGGCGCGTTCCCACATCAATATAAGCCCACCCATGGTAACACTTGCCCCTCGGAACACCTTTTACAACCCGTTTTCGGCATTTTTCTTACAAAGTCCGACACATGTGGACCAACATATAGGGCATTTCCAACCAATTCAATAGTCGTAACGATCTCCAATGGTCTCCTAGGGCCCATATTCGTCCATGGTGTCGTTTTTTCGTCTATTTTCATTTCGGACCCCTGGTGCCGATTTTCGTGACTTAACGCCTTTGGTTTCGGCCATTTACGGGCGTAACTGTGGAGATTGGCTCCTCATCGAAAGGACGCGTTCCCACATCAATATAAGCCCCACCCATGGCGACACTTGCCCCACGGAACACCTTTTACAGCGCGTTTTCTGTGTTTTCTTTCGAAGTATGACACGTGTCCGGGACATCCATAATTCCATATAGGCCATTTCCAACCAAATCAATGGCCGAAGCTGACTAAAATTGCCCCCTAAGGCCTATATTTGTCCATGGTGCCGTTTTCGTCAATTTTCATTTCCGACCCCCGCGGCCGATTTTCATCACTTATCGACTTGGTTTCCGCCATTTCAGTGGAGATTGGTCACCCCATCGCAAGGTCGCGTTCCCACATAAATATAAGCCCCACCCATGGCGACACTTGCCCTCGGGAACACCTATTAAAGCCCATTTTTGACGCATTCCTTCAAAGTCCGACACGTGTCCCCACCATACATACAAGGCATTTCCAACCAAATCAATGGCCGAAATGGACTCCAATGGTCTCCTAGGAGTCTAGGACACATATTTGTCCATGGTGCCGTTTTTTGTCAATTTTCATTGCGGACACCCGGGGCCGATTTTCGTGACTAGTAGCCTTCGTTTTTGGCCATTTCCGGGCGTCTCGGGCCTGGTGGAGATTGACCCCCCATTGCAAGGGCGCGTACCCACATCAATATAAGCCCCACCCATGGCGACACTTGCCCCCGAGAGAACACTTTTTACAGCTTGTTTTCGGCATTTTCGTTCAAAGTTCGAGACCACCATATAGGCCATTTCCAACAAAATCAATGGCCGAAACAGGCTCCAATGGCTTCCAAGGGCCCATAGTTGTCCATGGTGCCTTTTTCGTCAACTTTCATTTCGGACCCCACGTAGCTGATTTCCGAGACTTATAGCTTTGGGTTTCGGCCATTTCCAGGTCGTCCCGGGCCCGGTAGGGATTTTTCCCTATATCGTAAGGGCTCGTTCCCACATCAATATAAGGCCCACCCATGGCGACACTTACCCCCGGGTACACCTTTTACAGCCGTTTTCGGCGTTTTATTTCAAAGTCCGGCACGTGTCCGGGACCACGATATAAGACATACCTGACCAAATCAATGGCCGAAACGGACTCCAATGGCCTCCTAGGGCCCATATTTGTCCATGGTGCCGATTTTCGTCAATTTTTATTTCGGACCCCGGGCCGATTTTTGGCCACTTCTGGGGTGTCCCGGACCCGGTGGAGATAGGCCCCGCCATTGCAAGGGCGCGTTCCCACATCAATATAAGCCCCGCTCATGGCGACACTTGCCCCCGGGAACACCTTTTACTGTTTTCGGCGTTTTCCTTCAAAGTCTAACATGTGTCCAGCACCACAATATAGGCCATTTCCAACCAAAAGAAATGGCCGAAACGGACTCCTATAGCCTCCTATGGCCCATATTTGTCCATAGTGCCGTTTTCTTCAAATTTGATTTTCGTGACTAATAGCCTTTGTTTTCGGTCATCTTGGGGGTGTCTCAGGGCTCGGTGGAGATTGCCCCCCCCCCCTCGCAAGGGCGCGTTCCCACATCAATATAAGCTCCACCCATGGCATGGAGACATTTGCCCCCATGAACACCTTTTACGGCTCGTTTTCGACGTTTTTCCTTCAAAGTCCGACACGTGTCCGGGACCATCATATAGGCCATTTCCAACCAAATCAATGGCCGAAACGTACTCCAAAGGCCTCCTAGGACCCATTTTTGTCCATGGTGTCGTTTTCTTCAACTTTCATTTTGGACCGCAAGGGCCGATATTCGTGACTAGCCTTCAGTTAAGTACATTTTCGGGCGTCCTGGCCGGTGGAGATTGGCCTCTCCATTGCAAGGGTGCGTTACCACATCAATATAAGCCCCACCTATGGCGACACTTGCCCTTGCAAACACCTTTTACCAGCTCGCTTTCAGAGTTTTCCTTCAAAGCCCGACACGTGTCCGGGACCACCATATAAGCCATTTCCAACTAAATCAATAGCCGAAACGGATTCCAATAGCCTCCTAGGGCCCATATTTGTCCAAGGTGCCATTTTCTTCAATTTTCATTTTGGAGCCCCGAGGCCGATTTTCGTGACTTATAACCTTCGATTTAGGCCATTTTCGGGCGTTCCAGGGACGGTGGAGATTAGCTCTCCCATCGCAAGGGCGCGTTCCCACATCAATATAAGCCCCACCCATGACGACAATTGCCTCCGAGAACACCTTTTACAACTCGTTTTTTTGTTTTTCCTTTAAATTCCGACACGTGTCCGGGACCACCATATAGGCCATTTCCAACCAAATCAACGGCCGAAACGGACTCCAATGGCCTTCTAATGCCTATATTTGTCCATGGTGCCGTTTTTGTCAATTTTCATTTCGAACCCCTCGTGGCCTATTTTCATGACTTATAAACTTCGTTTTCGGCCATTTCTGGGGCGTCCCGAGGCCTTGTGGAGATTGCCCCCATCGCAAGAGCGCGTTCCCACATCAATATAAGCCACCCATGGTGACACTTGCCCTCGGAAACAGCTTTTACATCCCGTTTTCAGCATTTTCCTTCAAAGTCCGAAACGTGTCACGGACCACCATAGAGGCCATTTCCAACCACATCAATGGGCCGAAACGGATTCCAATGGCCTCCTAGGACCTATATTTTTCCATGGTGCCGTTTTCATCAATTTTCATTTGAGACCCTCTGGGGCGATTTTCGTGACTAATAGCCTTCGGTTTCGATCATTTCTGGAGCCCGGTGGAGATTGACCCCCCATCGCAAGGGGGCATTCTCACATCAATATAAGCCCCATCCATGGTGACACTTGCCCCGGGAATACCTTTTACATTTCGGCGTTTTTTCTTCAAAGTCCGACACGTGTCCAGGATCACCATATAGGCCATTTCCAGTCAAATCAATGGCCGAAACGGACTCTAATGGCCTCCTAGGGCCCATATTTGTCCATGGCGCCGTTTTTGTCAATTTTCATTTCGGACCCCTCGTGGCCGATTTTCATGACTTGCACCTTTTATGTGGCGACCCGGGGCCTTGTGGAGATTGGCTCCCCATCGCAAGGGCACGTTCCCACATCAATATAAGCCCAACCCATGGAGACATTTGCCTTCGGGAACAACTTTTACACCTCGTTTTCGGCGTTTTTTCTTTCAAAGTCCGACACGTGTCCGGGACCATCATATAAACCATTTCCAACCAAATCAATGGCCGAAACGGACTCCAATTTCCTCCTAGGGCCCATATTTGTCAATGGTGTTGTTTTCGTCAATTTTCATTTCCGGTCCCCCGGGGCCGATTTTCATGACTTATAGTCTTCGGTTTCCGCCCTTTCCGGAGCGTATCGGGCCCGGTGGAGATTGTCCCCCCCCCCAATCGCAATGGTGCGTTCCCACATCAATATAAGCCCCACCCATAGCAACACTTGCCCCGGTAACACCTTTTACAGCTCGTTTACGGCATTTTCTTTCAAAGTCTGACACACACACTTGTCCAGGACAATCATACACACCATTTCCACCCAAATCAATGGCCAAACAGACTCCAATGGCCTCGGGTGCCGTTTTCACCAATTTTCAATTTGTTCCCCCCGGGGCTGATTTTCGTGACTTATAGGTTATGAATAAACTGCCTCGAGGGATCCGAAATGGAAGGTCATGAAGATGAAACCAACGAAAAATATGGCCCCGCGGAGTCCATTGGAAACTGTTGCGTGCCATGGTTCGGTCGGAAGTGTCATATATGGCATTCACGGAAACGTTTCGGACTTTGAAGGAATACACCGAAAACGGGTGGTAAAAGGTGTTCCCGGGGGGAACCACTGCCATGATGGGGCTTATATTGATGTTGGAATGTCCCAGCGCTTAGGGGATAAATCTCCATCGGGTCCCTGGACGCTCAGAAACGGGTGAAACCGAAGGCTATAAGTCACGAAAAAACGGCTCCGAGGGGTTTGAAATGAAAACTGTTGAAAGTGGCACCCTTGGTAAATATGGGCACAGGGAGTCCATTGGAGTCCGTTGTATGCCATGATTCGGTCGGAAATGTCGTATAAGGCGGTTCGGGCATGTTTCGGACTTTGAAGGAAACCACCAACGGGTGGTAAAAGGTGTTCCGAGGGGGAACTAACGCCATGGATGGGGCTTATGTTGATGTGGGAACGTCCCACAACTGGGGGACAAATCTCCACTTGCCCCGGGGTGCCATGTAAAAGGGCGAAATCGAAGGCTAAGTCACGAAAAAACGGCCACGGATCCGAAATGAAAAGTGAGAGACCAAGGTGTGTCATGGCATGGCTAGCGAAGGTGTGTTCATGATTGGGTAAGGGGCATGGAATGATCGGCCAAGGTGTGTCCTTGGCCGGAAGAGAGTGCATGACCGGCTAGCATGTGTCCTAAGGTGTGTCCTTGCCCTGGAAGGGACATGACATGACCAGTCAAGGTGTGTCATTTGCCTCGAAGGGACAAGACATGACTGGCCAAACGTGTGTCCTTGGCCGGGTGTGGACATGGCATGACCGGTCAAAGGTGTGTTCTTGGCCGGGAAGGGCAGGACATGATCGGCCAGCATGACTGGGTAAGGGACATGGCATGACCAGCCAAGGTATGTCCTTGGCAACACCTTGGCTGGGAAGAGATAGTGCATAGCCAGCAATTTGCCGTGGAAGGGACAAGGCATGACCGCCAACGTGTGTCCTTGGCTTGGAAGGGACTGGGCATGGCCGGCCAAGGTGTGTCCTTGGCCGGGTAGGGACACAACCGGTAAGCGTGTGTCCATGGCCGGGTAGGGACAAGGCATTACCAACAAAGGTGTGTCCTTGGCCGGGAAGGGACAGGACATGGCCGACCAAGGTTTGTCTTTGGCTGGGTAGGGACCGGGCATGACCAAGGACAGGGCAAGGTGTGTCCTTAGCCGGGTAGGGACAGTCATGACCAGTAAGTGAGTGTCCGTGGCCGGGTAGGGACAAGGCATTACCAACAAAGGTGTGTCCTTGGTCGGGAAGGGGCAGGACATGACCTGCCAAGGTGTGTCTTTGGCCGGGTAGGCACAAGGACTTTTCTAAGACTTCCATGAGGGACTATGGAAAAAGACCGTAAAGGAAGGGATGCAAAGTAAATACTACATAGAGACTACATGCAGCAACGGATGACAGGAATGGTACTTACAGATCTAAGACATCGAGGTCCTTCAATAGCTTCCTCAAGCGGGTGTCAAAGTTTGACACAACTGCCAACTTAACTGCAACAACAATCACAATATGGGTAACTCCGTAGTTCACAGTCATCTGAAAATTCAAGTGTGTGTTCAAAAATCATTGAGAAGGTGAGATAACTTAATGATTACGACCTCCTGCATTTTTAAAGGACAGTAGTTCCTCCTGGGCCCCATTTGGAAGATGCCAAGCATCACCATTAGCATAATACTGGAAGCAAACAACTACGAGCATTAAAGTTAAGACTCTATAGTTAGTTCATTAAACCACCGACAGCAAAACAAGAGAAGTTATCAGGTTAAAGCTACAGTACCTCATAAACTTCCTCAAAGTATTTATCATCAGCACATCCAGTAGCTTCAGAAACAACAAGCTTCCAGAATGGTCTTCCATCGCCCTGACATAAGATTTGCAATCATAACAGTTCTATGAAGCGTCCAAGAGTTTGGAGAACATGTCAGTAATTTGCAGTGAGGTCAAAGTGATTCAGAGTTTATGGATACACATTCTAGGATGAATGGTGAATGAGTACCAAAATAGAGTTGATTTCTCAAAAAAGACCCAATAGAAGAATACGGACGAAAGCACATTTATACATTTTTTTATTGATATGTAGTAAGTTCTAAATTTAGGTAAATGTATCTTCCAGCTTACTGTTATGACATGAAGGTCCTAACTAATGTTCAAATGGATCTTGACATTGTTCAATGCAAATACCAATCTTTACAAGTTGGTCATTGAGGTACGGAATTACCTGGTAGCGTAGTTTCTCTGGCCAAGGAGCAGAAAAGACTCTCTTAAATCCTTGCTTTATTTCGGATGGAGTTTTATCTAACCCTATAAGAATCGCATCGCTTTCAGTTCATATGATCATAATACCAAATTTATCTAATAAAAGGATGAAAATAAGCAAGGCACCAGCAGTTCACGGAAGTAATACAGCAAAGCGATTGCCGAGTGCAATAGAACGAGCTCCAAAGAAACACAGATTTAGCAACTATCAATGAGCGAAAGATCGATTATTTGGACAAATTCCAAATAGGGTTACCTAGGTCAAAAGAAAAGTAAATGCACTTGCATTTGCACATTTATCATACTAGGAAATTGCCTATAGATGACACACTAGCATCAACCCAGGTGCGTCTCATGGCGCTCTTCCCTGTGGAAGAGTACCATAGGAGGAGGCAAAGGTAGACAAACCATGGAACAAAGGCTGTTTTCTACGGACCTGGGAAGGAATCAAGGAATAGATAGGCCTTCTGCTACATGGACTATTCAATAAGAAGCCAACAACTACAACAACCCAGTACGATCCTCGACTCGGTGCGGAAATGTCAATATGCGCGCAGTCTTACCCTAACTATTCATAACTAGAAAGGTGTATCCAAGAATGACTAAGAAGACAATGACAGTTAATTTACAGTCCGCAATGCACACCCTGATCACCATGTTAAGAGATTCATAAACCCATTTTCCACCCTTTTCCCTTCATCTTTCAAACACCTTGCATTCCTCTCTCCATTAAGAACCAGATAAAAGCCACCTACCATCACCCTGAATGCAAAATAGATCAACACTGCATTGCCAAGCTCAAATAACCCGTAAGACATAGGTTTCAACAAAATGCAACAAGGCATATACATTTCTTCATTTCGCCTCAAGTACCCATGTCACAACACACTGGCATGGGTATAAACCCTCAATACTCTTTCTAGACCAAAAACTTGCACCCGACACCTAGACACATATCCTTGTGGGAACTGGGAAGTTGGCAGAGTAAGAAATGAAGCCACAATAGTACATATAGGAACAAAGGTGTTCTTGCCCAGATATACAACCCCAACACACATAAATACACAACCATCAAAAAATGGAAAAACAAAATCGTTCACATAGCCAAATAACCATATTTCCACACTTTCACTTCTCCACAGCTTTGCGTTCTAATATTCAAACACAACGAAGTTTAAAATTTCGTACTTTTCTTTCACTTGATATTCTTTTATCCTTTTCCTGAAACTTCTTGGGTATTGGTGCATCGTATAAACCAACTTTATGGAAGTGACTATAAAAAGCTATGATTCTACTCCCTCAAAGTCACCCCCTAAAAGTCACGCCTTTAAAGCATAAAAACAACACATCTAAACTTCATGCATAGTATACACCACGTACACCTAACAATCTGTATCTTTCTTAACCCCAAGTTCCCAAAACACTAGTCAAAGTAAACTAACCATACTTTTGGCCAATTTCATGATAAGTAAGCTCAACTGGATTTGAGAGCTGCAAAAGGGTACCACCAGCATCCAACATCAGCCCATCATATGCTCTCCTCTTCTTCTTCGCTGAGCTTCCACTCTCTACAATTCACAAAAAATCACATACTATTTATCTACAGTATTTTTGGCTTTAACAATTGCAAAACAAAATGCATGGAATTCTAGAAAAAATGAAAAGGGTAAATGGGAAATGGGAAAATAGTATAAACCTGTGTTAATAGCCATAAAGGAGGATTGACATAAAGGAGGGAACTTGAAATTGGTAGGAACATGAAATGGGTTGTATTTTATAAAGCGTTTAATTAAGTGGGGTTGTGACAATTTGGAACATTTTTGGATCATCATCATTTTCATGTCTGGGAAAACTACTTCAAGTGCTCAAATGATGAGAGCAAATGAATACTGCCCAACTAACAAAGAAATTGAATCTTTTTTATTACTCGATTGTAAAATTTTCTTTAGAGTTCGAACTTGGGAGCTTTTTTTTATTTTTATTTTTAACTAATTGAGCTACCCGGAATTCATTCGATTGTTTCATGGTGCACCATAGTGTACATAGCTATGTACACCACACGGAGGGTATTTAAATTATAAAATAAGGGTGTTTTTAGTTTTTTAACACTACCTTTCCCTTTTAGTGCTGCTACTC
>ONZA01019359.1:0-11088 GCA_900322205.1 Kewa caespitosa
TATCTAAAACATCCTTTTACATGTTATTACATGGCTTTTAACTGTTTCTTGGGATCATGTTCTAGATGTACATAATATATATGATTATGTTCAAATCGCTTCCGCTAATATTCTCTGATTAAGATCTAGAACCGAACAGGAGAGAGAGATGGGAGCTGAACTTTCAATACCATTTACATGCAGCCCATTACATCAAGTTCCTTGTATCCTTTCAAAAACTAGGGTGGTACAACTTGTACATGTCTTTGTGCCCTTGAACATGAAGCCACTAACAGTCTTGCACAACGCACATGTTAAGTCCAACACGAACCCATTCCATATCCACAATTGCCAAATGCACGAGTCACTCAGATTAGGTGATGAAACTAATTGAAATTATATGCAAACTTGGAAGTTATGGAATTCTGTCATCATGTATGATTGGAATGCGAAGATCGTTGTTGTCCCATTTGGTAAAGTCCATATGGACACTACCAGTAACCTTGCATAAGGGTTACGAATTCCTTTGTATCAATTCTTTAGGTTTGCCAAAAGAGAAGCATGATTGTAAGATTAGTAGTGTTACAAATATCTTCTGTTTTGTGGATACCTGCTAGATATTTCGGTTTGAGTCGGGCCACTTTTGCTGCTTCTTTGAACAAAGAAAAGAAAGTTTGTTTTCTTTTTATTTATCCCTTAAAATCAATGAGAGAAATATCACAAGTAAAATCTTAAGCACCTCATAATTTGTCCACTAACTCGGTCAAAAGGACATGTTATCACAGCAACACCATCTATCACCTCGTAGTGCCTCCCAGTGTTTGATTTTACCTGTTGATATACACCACTTATTGTGCAATTGTGAGTCTGTGACCCAACTAGAAAGAAGACATCCACATTTCTTTTCTTTGTTAGCTCCTCCATACCGATCCTTCATGAGGCAACAGCAACACCAAACAAAGCTAATCCCAAGCATGGAACAAACACTACTACTACTCTCTCCCTTTACTCTACCGTTTGTTATCCTCTTATTCACCCTTCTCTTTTGTCTGTCTTTCCTGATCTTCTGCACGTCGAAACACTCCCGCAAACATGGCTTCCAAACGTACCCTTTACTCGGCACGCTCCCGGACTTCCTGCTTAACCGCCACCGCTTCCTCGACTGGTCCACTGACGTGCTCTCCGCCACCCCTGCCCACACCTCCGTCTTCTTCCGTCCAGGAGGAGTCCATGGCGTTTTGACTGCTTACCCCGAAAACATTGAGCACATCCTCAAGACACGATTCTTCAACTATCCCAAGGGACCCCGCTTCACTTCTCTCCTCCATGACTTCCTAGGCAGTGGCATCTTCAACGCGGATGACCAGCTTTGGCGGGTCCAGCGCAAGACTGCCAGCTTCGAGTTCAACAAGCGATCCCTCAAAGGGTTCGTGTTGGATTGCGTTAGGTCGGAGATCTCTGCACGACTCGTCCCCCTCCTGAGGGAGGCTGCTGTGTCGAGTCGGGTTGTCGATTTGCAGGTATGGTTGAGTAGTGGTAGGTTGACATATAGGTAGGTAGCGCAAGACTATCCTTGCATGCCTACTTACATTAACCTGTTTAACCCACTGAGCCTTGGGGGTGTTCCGTAAGAGAGAATTATGTCGAAACTGTACACTCCGTCCACCGTGATCCTGTCTCGGTTGTTAAAATGAGCCAAACAGATGCCAACTTGATTACAAATGTTTTATAACATGCTTTATCAAATGAATGAGGTATGTTAACTTATTTATTAAAGAGGTGGCAAATGTTAGTCCAAAACGTAATTAATTGGTGTTGGTCCATTTCATCTTTCAGGATGTCTTGGAGAGGTTTGCTTTTGATAACGTTTGCAAATTGGCGTTCGACGTGGACCCTGGTTGCTTAGCAGGTGACGGTTCAGGCGAGTCCGAGTTCATGTCAGCATTCGAGGAGGCTGCCACGCTCAGCTCAGAGCGTTTCATGTCTGCGCTGCCAGGTTTATGGAAACTCGAGAAGTTCTTAAACATAGGGTCCGAGAGGAGACTCCAAAGTTCGATCAGAACCGTCCACAGATTCGCAGATAACATCATACATATGAGATTGCAGGAAAAGTCGGAGAAAGACAACCACAAAGACTTGCTCTCACGCTTTATTATTGCTTCTGAAGGAGACAGTTCATCCCCTGATACTATTTTCCTGAGGGATGTCGTAATAAGCTTTATCCTAGCTGGGAGAGATACAACGTCTTCGGGCTTAAGCTGGTTCTTTTGGCTACTATCCCTTAATCCGGAAGCCCTCCAAAAAGTACGATCAGAAGTGAGAGACATCCGAACTCGGTTTCACAAGCAGGTGGGGGAGACACATAACTTTGATGAACTGAAAGAAATGAATTATCTACACGGGGCGATATCAGAAGCATTGCGGTTATACCCTCCGGTACCTGTTGACACAAGGTTGTGCATGGATGATGACATTTTACCCGATGGGACGAAAGTTAAGAAGGGTTGGTTTGTTTCAAACAATAACTACACAATGGGGAGAATGGAGAGTATATGGGGAAAAGACTGTTTGGAGTTTAGACCCGAAAGGTGGTTAGACGAAAACGGGTGTTACAAGGCAGATAGTCCATTTAGGTTCCCGGTTTTCCATGCGGGTCCAAGGATATGTTTGGGTAAGGAGATGGCATACATACAGATGAAATCGATCGCGGCTTGTGTGGTGGAGCTGTTTGATGTGGAGGTGATGGACAAAGAAACACGTCCGGAGTTTTTGTTGTCATTGACATTGAGGATGAAGCGTGGATTGCTGGTGAAAGTGAAGTTGAGACAAGATATCAGTTGATATGGTAAAGATTGAAATGATGATACGCTACTTGTTCGTTTTTGAAGAAAATGATGTTACATGTTCCCATGCGCTCTTTTGTCCATAGTATATTTTGATTAGTGTGGAGAATATGCTAGTGGATGGCAAACAGGCTAAGGTCATTAAGGTCTAGAATGATTGTATGATTGGATTTTCATAGAATTCACCACGGCATTGAACCTGTTAATATTAAGTCAATTAGAAAGCAGCTTTGAGAGAAAGTATAGACAAAATAGGAGTAATACTTGAGAATGCGTCTTGAAATTTTGTTTCACCAATGTTACAAGTCCAGCTTCCAAATAAGACTAGCGACTTGCAATTCCTTGAAACCATCCTCTATTTTTCCCGGAACATAAGGTGCGAGAGCTGACTTTTCCTTTTTCTCAATCTATTGAGGACGTAACGAGCAAGGTCAATACGGTATCCAGCGTACATGGAATAATTGAAACCAAGGAACTACAAAACTCGAGTCTATGTCTTAGCGACTAAGTCAATACCTCACTAACAAGGTGTAAAAGCAATGATGAAAGTGAATGTATGTGAACGTTTATGTTTCATGTGCAACACGTCGTGGCATATATATGTGGCTAATGCCAATTTCTTCTCAAATTGCTAACTATGCCTATCTTCTTTCTTTTTGAACAAAATTTCTCCTGGATTGTATGCTTTGAATTATAAGCATTCTAGTATCATCTTGTCTACCCAACATTTACGACCAAACCACAAGAATGACTTGAGCCATCCTCATGGCTTTGAAAGTTCTCTGATATATTTGTGATAACGTTTTGTGAATGTCAGTCAACAGTCAAGATAGCAATTTCATGTTCCTTTCCTGTCGTCCCAATACTTTAATTAGGTCTTGTTGCACATTTATCATTTCCAAAATCTACACAAACAAAACAAGCTCGCTCTTTGGAGTATGGAAACATTACTCTTTTCTTTCCAACTAGTTCTTGTTGCAAATACCATTTGCTTCACCACCTTCATTATTTCCTTCCTATATTTGGCTCCAAAATCATCCAAATCATACAACCATGGCTTCAAAACATACCCTCTACTTGGTTCCCTCCCCCATTTCCTAGCAAACCGACATCGTTTCCTCGACTGGATCACCGACGTCCTCTCCTCCCACCCGACGCACACCTCGGTCTTCAGCATCCCTGGCAAGGTCCATGGCGTCATCACCGCGTACCCTAGTAACGTCGAGCACATCCTTAAGACACGCTTTTCGAACTACCCCAAGGGCACCCTTTTCATCTCTCAACTCCATGACTTCCTCGGTGATGGTATCTTCACTGCTGATGGCGACCTCTGGAGGCTCCAGCGTAAGACAGCTAGCTTCGAGTTCAACAAACGGTCCCTCAGGACCTTTATTCTGGAGTGTGTTAGGTCCGAGATCACAACCCGGCTCATCCCGCTCTTGAAGGATGCTTCCAAGACGGGCCGGGTTTTGGACATGCAGGTATGGGTATACAATAGCATGGAGGGGGTGATTTTGTTCATTTGTTGAATAGACATTAGACAACAGAAAACAAGTCATGCAAACTAAATAGACTTCAGTAGCTGATGGCCTTGATACAAATGTGTGTTTATGTAGAGAGTAACATCAGAGGTGTCAAACATTGTCAGTTATCTCTAGTCCAGTTTAGAGTCGTCAACAGGTTGAGAATTTGAGATCATTTCGATTTCATATCAAAAGCACTTATTCAACGATATGCTTTACTCAATTGAACAAGTGAACATACTTTGAGGAGTAAGAAACATTGTCCTACGATACTTTTACTTTGATAGCTCCAAAAGATTATGTTATGTCCAAGAGAAAAGGTAAAAACACCTCTATGTCGATTGTCATAATTTAACTTATAAACTGCAAAATGTACGCAGGACGTTTTCGAGAGGTTTGCTTTCGATAACGTGTGCAGGCTGGCATTCGATGTTGACCCGGCTTGCTTGGCTGGTGATGGATCAGGCTCACCCGAATTCATGTGGGCGTTCGAAGAGGCTACCGCACTTTGTCATGGGCGTTTCATGTACGCACTTCCTTGGCTGTGGAAACTCAAGAAATTCTTAAACATAGGGTCAGAGAATAGGCTCAAGAAATCAATCAGCACCGTCCATTCCTTTGCAGATAACATCATACGGATGAGATTGCAAGAAAAGTCAGGGAAACACAATCATGAAGACTTACTCTCACGCTTCATGATCTCCACTCATGACCAAAGTTCTTCATTTGAAAGTTGTAACTTTCTAAGGGATGTTGTAGTGAGCTTTATCCTAGCTGGGAGGGATACGACGTCGTCAGGCTTAACATGGTTCTTTTGGGTACTATCCCGTAACCAAGACGTTCTCAAGAATATTCGTACTGAGGTGAGAGAGATCAGAACCCGGTCTAATAAGCAGGTCGGGGAAACTTTCAACTTTGATGAGTTACGAGAGATGACTTATTTACATGCTGCAATATCTGAATCAATACGGCTGTACCCACCCGTACCTGTGGACACAAGGGCTTGTTTGGATGACGATGTTTTACCTGATGGTACGGAGGTGAAAAAGGATTGGTTTATGACGTATAATGCGTACACGATGGGGAGGATGGAGAGCATTTGGGGAGATGATTGTTTGGAGTTTAGACCCGAAAGGTGGTTAGATGGAAATGGATCGTATAAGACGGAGAGTCCATTCAGGTACCCGGTTTTTCATGCAGGTCCGAGGGTTTGTTTAGGGAAGGAGATGGCTTATGTACAGATTAAGTCCATCACGGCTAGTGTGGTGGAACTATTTGAGTTTGAGGTGGTTGGCAAGGAAAAACATCCTGAGATGGTGTTGGCATTGACCTTGAGGATGAAGGAAGGACTGCATATGAAACTGAAGAAAATAGATCTTTAGAATAAAAACACACACACACTCACAAGAAAAAAATTACTTCACAATTTATATGGTGGTGTTGTTTCCCTTGAGAGATCTTTACTTATGTGAATTAAGTTGAACCTTGTAAGAGATCATTTGATGTTAGTATTTATAACTTGGATAATTTTGTAGTGGTAGGTAAGCGTTCTTTGTAAGTAAAGTAATGTGAATTTGTACTTCATTATGTTTACTAGATCAGAAGTATCTTGTGTGCCTATAATCTGTATTACATGACAGTAAAACTAGTAGTTCACACAACTTTTTTTCTTTTGACAGTGAAGCCATTATTAGAAATATAAACTTTTGTCTCACCAAAATACAAAAAGAACTGTCAACATATGGTCACAATTGTAGTACAACCACGAGATAGATATTAGGTACTGCAACTCCAACCACAAGTGCAAAATGGTGTCAAACAAAAGGAAGCCATTGAGTGAGTATGCATCATCATTGTCATGGCTTATGACATTAGAACTTCCCACTTCTATCCTTGATGCAGCTAGAGTGAAGAAATCAGCATTCTTTCTAATATATAGCTTCTCGTACAGTCCAACTCGCACTTGCGGAACATGAACGTATAACGGTGTAACTGTATAAGAGTAGTCTCACATGTAGGAATACGAGAAGCGTTCAAAAGAGCGTGAACCACCCATCTCCTTCGTCCAGTAAGTATATACGTTACATGCGAGGACAAATCAAAATGGATGATGCAAGAGAAATGAGAGATCATGGAGTGAAGAGAATGAGGCTAGGATCACAAGGACTTGAGGTATCAGCCCAAGGCCTAGGCTGTATGGGCATGTCTCAAGGATATGGTTACCCGAAGCCTGAAGACGAGATGATCGAGCTCATACAACATGCCATTGATTCCGGCATCACCTTTCTTGACACTTCTGATGTTTATGGCCCTCACACCAACGAAATCCTAATTGGCAAGGTAACTCTTCGAAATCCTATATCTTTCAGAAAAAGTGCTTGTTTCACTTATGATTAATGTGTCATCCTATATTGTAGAGAATCGGTATGCTTGGGAATCATAGAACATACACAGAACAAATCAATTGACTAACCATTCTGCTAAACTGTGCATTGTATTGCTATCTACAATCATAGCTACAATCTACTTTTACCTGTACCAAGTATTATGTTTTTTAGCTATGTGATTAGGATGATGGATTCATGTTTGTTATTTTTTTTGACTTCTCTGTGGTTTTTTTTCTGATTCTGATGACGGAGCTCAGGCTCTAAAACGCGTGGGGAGAGAGAAAGTGCAATTGGCTACGAAATTCGGGGTCAAGTGTTTGGATTACAAGAAACTAGAGATTTGTGGAGAACCAGCTTATGTGAGAGCAGCCTGTGAGGCCAGCTTGAATAGGCTTGATATTGAATACATTGACCTTTACTATGTGCATCGGATTGATTCCCGTATACCCATCGAAGTCACGGTTGGTTCTGATGGCCTATACTCCTTCAAGTTTAATTTTAGTAGAAACACAGTCATTTTTGTTGGTCAGCTGTTTCAAGAATATCATGCACTTTTAGATGAGGCTTTGATTCTGTCTCATTTCTTGAAACTGGATAATTTTGCTAATAGCAAGATTCTGTTTTTAAAATATGATGATACAAGTAGGTACATTTAGCATTTTAGCTTGATTTGCTTTTCCAATTTGCAAATTTCTATCATGTTTTTATGATATAAAATTTGAATTATTGCTTCCCCAGTTAAGGAAGCTCTACCCTCAATGTTACAGATTTGCACTGGGTCTTAGGTAGTTAGACAGGCTGCTACCCAGTACAAGCATCAGACTGATTTTCTGCCTAGGTCGACCTGTTAGCTACATGGACTTGGGTGACTATTAACTTAAGTGAGGTGACTCCTAATATGATTACTATTTTTAGAGGGTCGACTTCTCCACCTCGTAAAGGTCGACTCCTGTTTGATTGTCTGATGCTTGTACGTCGTCTGTAGGAGAATTTGGCATCTATGTTTGTCCCTTGTTGTTAACTGGTTGTCTTCTAATCTTAACAAAAGTTCACCAAGCACCAGGTTGATTATTAGTTATGGTAAGGCCTTTACCGCTTGATAAGATGACATGTAATAGCTATGCATCAGCAGTTCAGCACCAACTTTAGTACTTTTTCTTTGTAACTGGAAGAGTAGATGGGTGAGCTAAAGAAGCTGGTCGTAGAGGGTAAAGTCAAGTACATTGGCTTGTCTGAGGTGTGTGCTTCAACAATCAGGAGAGCTCATGCAATTCACCCTATAACAGCGGTCCAGATTGAATGGTCGCTGTGGTGTAGGGACGTCGAAGAAGAAATTATACCCACCTGCAGGTGAGCATTTTCCCATTATTTGAAACAACACTGTGATGACTAATTCCTTACATAATGTATCAATAGTCATTTCATCCGGGTATTATGTATTATTTGTCTAATAAGTGAGGCAAAAAGGCGGCATGTACAAAATGTGATTTCTCCTTTGCTACATTTGCAGAGAGCTAGGCATTGGTATCGTCCCATTCAGCCCTCTGGGAAGGGGATTCTTTTCTGTTGGTCCTAACGTGATCGAGAACTTGACAGAAAATGACATTCGTAAGGTTTGTCGCTCTCTTTTGGTTGCTAAGCAATGAGATTAATAAAGCTGACAATTTAATTAGTCCTATGGTTACTGGTGTGCGCGTAAAACTCTCAAGTGATGTGAGAAAATGAGTACTAGTCATAGTTCATAGTTCCAAGGAGAACACATCGAGTTTTGAGTAACATAGACAGCTTCACCAGCACCAAAATGCTAGATCCTCTCGAAAGCGCACTCAGTTTTTATTTTTTTTATGGAATCATTGTATCCACCCTGCAGGCTTTACCGAAATTCAAGCCTCAAAACATGGATCACAATAAGCATCTCTTCGAGAAGGTAAACAAACTAGCAGAAAAGATAGGCTGCACGCCTTCTCAGCTGGCTTTAGCTTGGGTTCACCATCAGGAAGATGATGTGTGTCCCATTCCTGGAACAACCAAGAAAGAAAACCTCAACCAAAACATCAAGGCGTTGTCAGTGGCGCTCAAATTGGAGGATATGGCTGAGCTCGAGTCACTTGCTTCCATAGTGAAGGGTGATCGATATGAGGCTAGCTTAGTTACTTGGAGGGACTCTGAGACTCCACTGTTGTCCTCCTGGGAAGGAATTTGAACACTTTAATGTGCCTTTTCCTGCTGTGACTATCTATTCCTTACCAACAAAATGCTGTTGTTATTTTCAGATAATCAGATCTTTAACGGGTAGTTATTGTACGTTGTTACAATCCTTGTCATGTTCTAGCTCATGGTACCTCTTGAATTTTCCGGTCTGCATGTTTAATTGATGGTGGAGGCATGAGCATACTCGCTTTGAGTTTGAGGAAAATAACATCCCTGTTATAAGGATGGAAAGCCAGTAGGTTGAATCAACCTTGTAACGTCTTAGAGATGACTTGTCAAGCGCCACCCTATGTGCCAACTGAACAAATGATAGATCTTTGCAGTAATGCCTAACTGTGTGAACTGTGATAGTATGCATATGACTTGGTAGATAACAATCAAATAGGATGAGAATCGAAGCATGGCAAAAGAATGAACAATAGCACAGTAATTGACTACACATTTCACAATTCATAACACTCAAAAGTACTACAGTTTATGAAATACTACTTCCGTTCCAACTAAACATCTGCAAATTCAAAGGAAAGCTATTCTGGTTCAGTTGGCTATAGCAGCTTGTTAATGAACTACTAATTTCAAATTTTTCTTGCTCATAATCACACAGGTTCATCCCTTTTTTGTCATCGACACCGTCACATTGGTAAACATGCTCTTCTCTTTAGCCATCGATGTGTGAGTGATCTTCTCAAATCTCTGAAACACTTCCTCAAGGATCCTGTCCCCAAAATGATTGATGACCAAAGGCTCTGCCGCAGCTCTCATAAGTTTCGAAAATGCCTTCTACGATTCCCAACTAACTTCAGAAAAGTGAACCTGATTGAGAGTAAATGATCCTTCCTTCTCAACCAAAAGTCGCAGTTCTGTCGCCGATGGAGCATACTGGGGTTCATCTACGAGACCCTACACACGATGACACGAACATCATTTCATAACAAACTCATGTATGTTTTCATTATTTCATAGACCATAAGAGAAGATTAATGGTATATCAATGAAATTTGCATATAAATATCTCTGAAGGGAGAACCAGAATACGATTTTCAACAATTGATCGTAGCATTGCCTTGTTGAAGTGAGCTATGCTAAGTACACTTATTTCACTCTACAAGATCATGAAGGTACGGAGAGAGTATGTGGTATTCGTGATAATGAATATACCTCGGAGACCATATCATTGAGAACGGTAGCTAGGATCTCCCACTTGTTATAGCATTCCTTGCTATATGGTTCATCATTTTCCCTTCCTAGTACAGTTAGCACCATCCTTCCTCCCGACACCACTTCCTTGGAACGACACTGCAAAAACATTGAGAAATCCTTCTCATATTGCTCATAGTAAGCTTTAAATACACTTGGGGGGCTTGTCTCAGCTACCGAAATGTTCCTTTGGTTGTCCTCTAGGCCTTCTGGTACCTGTAACCATCACAATCAAATGCCATAATTTTCACTGTCAAGTGTGCTGAAGATGACAGCATAGGAGAAATGCTCTGAACATGCAAGGTTCAATTCATATATAGCTAAATTTTCTATACAGCTAGAAGGAATAGAAGACGACAAATATAGCGCGTAATTATCAGTTTATCACCTGAGTGAGCCACATGAGACTGTAACTAGAATGAACAAAGTGCAAGCTGTTGGAGGGGGAAAGCCTGTGGTAGAAAGAGCCTGGAACACCTTGCACAAAGCAATGTCCAAAACCATCTCCCATTCGCTGCTTGAGATCATCCTCGAAACTTGCTAATGACTTAAACACAGTGTTGAAATCGTTCCCTGGAAGGTCGTTCAAGCAAATTTGATACTCAACTGGTCCGAGCTTGAATTGAGTACGAGCCTTTTCGACAGTTGCTAAGAGGTCAAGTACCACACTCTCGGTGTCTAGCTCATTCGATGAACAACCTAAGTCTGCAATGCAAAGGGTTACTGGGCGCTCTTTGCAGTACTAGAAATCTCTTATGGCTTCCTCTTTTATGGACTTTGTCCAGGACAACACCTGCTTGTGTTGGATTCATGAAAATGACTTTCAGTATTCTTACCACTTGTGTGTATATGTTCAAACTAAAACTTTTGCTTGTATATGTTGTAGATAGCGATGGCAGTGGAGCGGGTCTTGGTGGGTCTCGCCCCGCCTCCGCCCCACTTGGGGCG
>ONZA01019361.1:691-15853 GCA_900322205.1 Kewa caespitosa
TCGTCAACAGTGATAGTGTTGGTCCACCTATTTGTCTTAGTGGCAGTGTATTGAAAGGTTAGTTCATTTGTGATTTCATGGTCGAATAGGTTGCTCACCATTTCATTGGACATTCAGACTGGGGTATGTTCGTATATCCTAGCATCGTCTAGGTGGAAGTTAAGGACTTCGATCGTCCTCCTCAACACGGGATACTCCACCTTGAAATGGGCTTCTTTCATGATGTCTTTGGCTTCAACCGTCATGGCATTGGCCTCACCGTTGCCCGTGTTTCTTCTCATGAGCTGATTCCTTACAGCAAAAATGATGGTGATGGCATTATCAGGGCCGATAATTGGCTTAAACAAGAAATCGGGACTAGTTGCAATAATTTTGTAATAACTAGCACTAATGCAATCATCATTTGCCTGCCAATATTTGATCCAACGGATATTCTTGATGTGGTTTTTGCCATCCTCGTCAGGGAAGATGTCCAAGGGAACTTAATCGAACCCAATATCGCCTTCCTTTAATGCTTGGTAACGATAAGCATAGTTCCAAGCGCAAAGGTAAGTACCATTGTCACTCAACAGTGCAGCACAACCAAGCTGTTGTAATTAATCTACAACCTCAAACTCAGTTCTAGTATCATTCCTATCATAAATGCTCAACAAGTGGACTCGCCTCTCCACAAACAGTCTTAATCCAAGATGGACATGTATTAAATTCCATGTCTTCCCGTTATTATTGGCTTGAATAATCTGCCTTTCGATTCTCTGTGTCCTCGTCTGGGTCACCAGCTTCAGCAACTATGTAACCTTCACTCCCTCTTTTGTGTCATATAATACAACCAGAGATCTTGTGTGGACCAGGTCCACCAGATATACCATGTTCCACCTAAGTAAACTTCCATAGATTACCATAATACCTCTATCATCCACCAGAACCACCACCCCTTGATACCACTACCACATGTATCGCTACCACTGATCACCAACGACCAGACACACCAACCTGCCGCCACCACCTGCGTCATCGGCGACCGACAACTTGGAGAGTGGATCCACCAACCTCCTATGCCCCACCAACACCACCATGTCACTACACCTAGTTCTCTCTCCACCACCACCTTCTTATAAGTCCGCCTCGTTACCACCTCGCACCATCTTCACATGACCATCGAAGGCATCACCCGTCAACCTAAGTGTCATCGGGCCCCCCATTACTAAACCCTACCACCCTCCCTAGCCTAAGCCCTAACTCTAACCAACCCCGTGAGGCACCTTCACCCTTGAAATAGTCACCCTCTTGTTACCATGGGTAACCCCTTGACATACTATAGAGTCACCCCCTTGTTAGCATATGGTCACCCTTTCTGTTAGTATAGGGTCACCCCTTAACACACTATGAAGTCACCCTTTGTGATAAAGAGTCACCCTCATTGTACGTATGAATTCATCCTTTTATTACTTAGGAAGTCACCCCGTCTCACCCCTGATAGGCCAGAAGATAAAAAGTCTAGTAGCTACTACATCATGATATATTGCAAATACCATCGTGGAAAAGGTCATGAAACTGGTAGATGTTGGACATTGAGAAACGCTATTCAGGACCTCATAGAAAATGACACTCTATCATTGCCAAAGGCCGCTCGCACTTCTTATAATAGAAAAAAACCCATTTACTTCACATGATGAGTCAATGCTTGTGATATCTACTGAAGATATAGGATTTGACCCTACCCTGCTCATTGAGACCATATCTCCACTTGACAACGAAAATATCAATGGGATTTGGGAAAATGACGAAGATGATGAATGGGATTTGTCACTACAATGTAAAGAAATCTACAATGATACTTGGTTTTCGAAAGACAAGATATGAGAGAATGAGGTTCACCACCTCAGTAGGACGGGTAGGCAGTACGGGCGAAAAGTTGGTCCATGTCAGACCAATCAAAACCCGATTAGTAAAGAAAAACAAATAGTGGTAAAACCACTAAGAATTTCATATTAAACCTATTAATAAAGATAATGACCGAAATCACCATATGGCAATTGCTAGATCCCTCTTTGGAGCATTGACAAGCACTCCTTGCCACTCTCAAAAAACTCAACATCTCTCTCGAAATGTCGCCTGAAGAGCTTGTGAGTTTACTTACCGAAGAGAGATCTCCAACCACAATTACTTTGTCAGACAAAGACCTTTTCCAAGAACAACGAAACCATAACAAGGCACTCTACCTTACAGTTGCTTGCAATCAACATCATGTCCCAATGACCCTCATCAATAATGGGTCCTCCGTAAATGTATGCCCCTTACGTACGACCAAGTGCTCAGGACTTCAATATGACCTAGCCCAATCATTGTAAGACGTTCAAGCCTATGGTAATTCAAGAAGAAACGTGTTGAGAACTCTCTACACAACCATAACAGCCGGTGCTATAGAGAAAAGAGTCAACTTAATGGTTATCGACATACCCTCGACCTTCAACTTGCATTTGGGGCGCCCATGGCTTCATAACATTAACATCGTCCCATCAACCTTACATCAAAAGGTTAAGATAAAGTGAAAATCCTCGAAATAGGGGCCTACCAAATGAAAGTCAACTTGTCTAAAGCCCCAGTATTAAAAATAGACCGCAACGAAAACAATGAAGACTTTTGGATTTTTGATCCTAAGATTAACGCAATATTAAGGGTAATTTGTTGTGGTTCCCTAACCTTTATTGTCTTGTGTTCTTTGTTCACCAACAAAATGACCTACTCTAGTTGTTGATGTTGTTTTTGCTTGTTCTCCCTTATGCAGGTGCTGAAGGTGGCCTCAACTTGCATGTGAGGTAAACATTCATCTCTAATTCCGCATTACCAAATTGTCGAACCCAAACTTTTTCACATTCAGCTCATCTTTTATTCTATTGGTGATATCGGCATTGGTCCAGCATTGTATTCAAGGCAGTTCTAGAGGTTCACCTTTCCTTCTGAACTTCATTCTGTGAAAATAAACAATTTAAATCAATAAGACTCAGCCATCCATATATCCTTTTGTGATTTTCTCCTTTTTCAGATTGTGCAAGGCTGCAAATAGCCTATCCACCACATAAGAACACTAATCCAAATTTTTGATGTTGTCGACATCTTCGAATGCCTTGACAATCTTCATGTTTGCTTGTCTATTTGCTATGCATAATGAACAAGAGTTCAAACTCTTGCGGTCATCTTTGAAATCTTCAATCATTTTTGTCTTCAACTTCGTTAGGTAGATATCCTCTTTCTTGGCCTTTTGTTCTCCATATGTTGACTTACATTGTTATCCAACATCTTTCCTTCTTTAGATTCTTCTCCATCAATCTCATTTGTAGATTTGTTCGGAAAGCAAAAGACATCGTAAACATCTTCATTGGTCATGAAAAAGCTCATGTTGTTGTCAATAGTGAACATTTAGTGACAGGGTAGAATTTTTGAAAGAACCATGATACAATTGTTGTTTGAGTTTCTGACATCTTACACCTCAGCAAACCTTCAAAATCGATTTCTCGCACTTCGTGTTTCTGTGCCTCCGTAAGTCTCTCAATGATTTTCATGTTTTGTTGATGTTGATTACTTGTAGAGAGAAAAAGTTGTTAGAAAGATGGAATTTAGAGAGAAAAAACTTGAACTCAGTAATGGTCGCTAGTGAAAGAAATTGCAATAATGTAGTTAGAGAGGGAAAAAGTGTGTGTTTGAGAAAAAAAAGTCAGTAAAACACACGAAAAAACGTTCTGGGAGTGCATTTAGAATTAGCTACTATATGCAACACCTGCCATGGAAACTGAGAGATCCTGTGAGATCTCCCCAGAGGAAGACGACTAACTCCAACGGAGTGCAAAGAAAGTGAGAAAATTATGACCATCTTGGCACCATAGATGGTACAGATGAAATGATGCATTAATTTTCAGACGAGAATTCATTTGAGAAGGACTTCCCACCTCTCAACAACCAACCCAACTCTAATGGCATTGTCAACGGCCCCGGTGCCACAATTTCTTGGAGGGATAGATGTCTAAGCAAAGTGCATCGAAGGAACATCGAGTATCTATAAGAGGAAGACCCATGTTGGGAGTTAAAAGATGAAGAAGACGGTGTACTCGAGTAAGAGGACGAGGATCCATTATGGCCTAACATCCACCTTTCCAAAGAGGATAAAGCAATATTGAGGGAACCATGGAAGCGATGCCTTATCGTTAAACTCCTAGGGCATTCCATAGGCTTCAAACTCTTACACTCGCGGCTAAACAAACATGGGCTCTTAAGAGCCAATTTCAATTGATTGACTTGGGGAATGATTACTTCATTGTCAAGTTTGAGAAGTATGAAGATTATCATCATGTCCTTTAAGAAGGGCCATGGAAAATCATGGATCACTACCTCACTATTAGAAGATGGAGACCTAGTTTCCACCCCAATAAAGATGCGAACAAATCAACAAATGCATGGATTCGAGTCTTGGGATTGGCTGTGGAGTATTTTAATGAACATTTCCTTCAAAGAGTTGGAGAAAAAATCAGTAAGGTCCTCAAGGTCGATAAATCTACTCTAGACGCTTAGAGAGAAAGGTTTGCACGCATATGTGTACTTAGCGAACGTCTACTTCTGAAGTTTTTAGTTGGGAGACGTATTTACAAAATCGAATATGAAGGACTACAATTGATATGTTTTTACTGTGGAAGGTATGGGCACATGGGGGAAAACTTCCTATTGAAGCACACTGATGTCAATGGCGATGCAAACGTCGAGCACCGAGTGCATGGCAAGGCACAATCCAACAATGACAAGAGACACGAGCTATACGAGGACTTTAGTCCTTGGATTGTTGCCAAGAAGCACGTTCGTAGACGTGGAGCTACTAGACCACGTCAAGAAACAGTCACAAACCACTCATCGGGAGAGCTAACCAAAGATCAAACAAGTCAACCCGGAACATGGGTCCTGCAAGCCAAGCGGGCTCCCGTTTTGCGGCCCTTGAAACATAAGGAGAAAATATTGGCGAGAATATTGACCTTCCCCAAATCAATAATCATATCCCCAATATTGCTCCTATTACAGAGAATACCAATATTCTTACCCATACCCATGTTGGAAATAAATCTCACCAAAATCCTAATAATAAGAAAAATACATCTTCCAACCATAATGCACCCCCACAATCACAAACCACCCCATCACCCACTTCGATCCATGCAACCAGCCAAAACCCAAGAAGAAGTCCTCCAAAACTGTCGCATGTATCAGCTTCACCCGCAAGTGATCCCTTAAACAGCCCTATAATAACCCGAATACCAAGTCCACAAAACGCTTCACAACTTCACATATCTTCACCTTTCACCCCGCTATCCTCTATAGATGTCCAACCAGCCTTTATTTCTGTCCACGAGTCATACCATGGACGTGGATTTTTTCCACTTCAACCTAATCCACAGACAACTAAAATCCATCACGGACTTGTTTCTGTGATCGAACCAATACCCCGTCAATGGTTACAACTCTCTCTCTAGCGGACAAGGTGGAACTTGCATTCGACCTGTGGTCTCCCCGAATTAGTAATCCTCTACAACTTATTCTGATGGTGAGTATTCCAGTTCTCATGAGTCACACCCTTGGGCTTCTCGGTGAAGCCTACCTATCCTCGGTTCCCGAAGTACCCGATTGTTTAATGGATAGATATCTCAAGCCGATCAAGTTTCTTGTGTAAAATTTTCAAGATGTGGCCAATAGCAAATTCATTCTCTGCTTGAAAGACTTAATTAGAATTCATAATCCTTTAGTTCTTACCCTAGTTTAGCCACACGTTATTGGTATCACGTGTAATGATGTATGCCTCTAGGGTCTGATGTGTTGAGGCGTAAGGTTTTCGGGGAGTATTTGGCTATTGTGGAGAGCTAAGGAACTTTCTGGCCAGGTTCTCTCCACCTCACTGTAATGCATCAATGCTCTTATCTCTCGTAGCAAGGAAATGTTGTGGTTATATTCGGCAATTTACGCTAGCCCTAATGAAGCCACAAGAGAGAACCTTTGGAGTGATCTCATAGATCTTGCAGCTTCTCACTCTCATCCATGGGTCCTTGGGGGTAACTTCAATGAGATTGCGTCTTCGAATGAGAAGCGAGGATGCTCTAGTAATGTATCTCGAAGATGTGCTCGATTTTCCAATTGGATCAACGACATGTCTCCTATTGACTTGGGATTCACGGGTCCAAAATTTACATGGGCACGTGGAAGACAAGAGAAAAACAGGGTGTATGAACGGCTTGATAGGGCTCTTTGTAAGGTCGAATGGCGTAACCTTTATTTTCCCCGAAGCAATGGTACGGCACATCCCCGTACCAACTCAGACCATTGTCCTCTTCTTGTATGTATGCATGGGGTACAACCCCCTCCACAAAGGTTACATACTTTTCGTTTCCACACTGCCTGGTTCAAACAAGAGGAATTTTCTCAAGTGGTTCAAAGCTTATGGTCAGGTAGGGCACCCATAAATGTTGAACTCCAACATACAGCTTCACATCTCCAAGAATGGAATAAGAGCTTTTTGGCAACATCTTTGGAAAAAAGAGAAGGGCATGGATATGGATGGAGGGGATACAACGTAAGATGGTTGTGCATGAGTCCCCTCGCTTGTTGTTACACAAGGAGGATTTACATAGCGAGCTTGACAATATTCTTACACAAGACGAAAATTCTCATGTATACAAAAGCGAGGTGTGAATGCATCAAGTTTGGTGATCGTAATACTTCCTTCTTTCACATATTCGTTTCCATATGTCGTAATCAAAACAAGATCGAAGGGCTTATGGATGAATCGGACGAGTGGGTTTGGGACCAAAATGTTTTGAAGGGGATGGCTATGACCTTTTTTAAAAATCTCTACACCAAAGATGATACCCCATATTGCAATGTCCTACCATAGATTTGCTTTCCGATGGTACACCAAGCGATTTTTGCTCCGTATAGTGATGATGAATTTCGCAATGCTCTATTTGTAATAAGCCCCTATAAGGCACCCGTGCCCGACAGATTTCACGCAGTTTCCTTTAAAAAATTCTAGGATTATGGAAGTTCGTTCGGATTTCTTCGAGTCACTAGAGCTACCTGAAGGGGTAAATGTCACTCGTATCATGCTACTGCCAAAAGTGGGCAACTTGGAAAGGATTTCCCAATTTTGTCCCATCTCGCTCTGCAACATAATATACAAGGTGATTACAAAGGTGCTGGCAAACAAAATGCTGCCCCTCCTACCTCAGCTCATCTCTCTGAACCAATCGAGCTTCGTGCCCGAATGACAAATTTCAGATAATATCGTGTTAGCGTAAGAAGTTATACATTCCATGAAGAAGAGCAAGAGCAAGAGAGGGTGGATGGCAATCAAAATAGATCTATAGAAGGCATATGATAGACTTTGATTGGAATTTATTGGTGAAACATTGCATGAATTACCCATCCTGCTAAGCATGGCATGCGCAATCCTAGCATGTATTACTTCAGCCCGTATGCCTCTATTATGGAATGGAGAGTAGTTGGAACCCTTCACCCCCACGAGGGGGATAAGACAAGGCGGTCCTATATCACCTTACATCTTTGTTCTTTGTATGCAACAGCTTGCCCACCGTATCCAACTCACCATTGATGAGGGGTTGTGGAAACCAATGAAGGTGAATAGGGCAGCCCTTTTATTAGTCACTTGTTCTTTGCGGATGATTTGATTCTACTTGATGAGGCTTCTATGGCTCAAGCGGATGTCGTCCTAGCACGCCTTCATGATTTTTGTATCTCTTCTGGCCTGAAATTTTACGAAGCCAAGTCATCTATCTTTTTCCTTAATGGGGTGCGAGACGATATGAAGGAGGCCATTAGTCAGCAGCTAAACATAGGAACAACCAGCAACTTCAGCAACTACTTGGGTGTTCCTATTGTTCATGATCATATCAACAAAACAACGTATAAAAAAGTTGTGGAAAAGGTCAATAAGCGTCTCTCAGGATGGAAAGCGAAACATCTCTCGTTTTCGGGTCGTGACTTGTTAACTCCTAAATTTTTGGAGAGGGGCCACCAATATCCTCTTTCCACAAACCTCATTTCTCTTCTCCTTCGCAACCAAATTGTTTGCCCTCCAATGGTCTTGATTATGATCACGTTAATTAACAACATCTAATTTCTTCTTCAACGTTAGCAACATTTGTTGGGAACACCAATATTTCCCTAAACCAATATTTTCGATCAAAACAAACATTATCTCGAAACACCAATATTTTAAACTCCTCTAAATTTTAAGCATTCATTAAAACACAGCTTTTTCCAGGAACACCAAGACTTACTCTTAACACCAACATTCAGAACATTTTCTCCGAACACCAATATCTAACTCCTAAACCCATATTATCGTATATGACGAACATTTTCTTGCAAGGCCAACATTTTCACCTTCTCAAAAATTTTCGTCTTCTCCAATTTTGACATCTCATTTCCCTGCCCCTTCTCACAAACCTCATTTCCCTGCCCCTTCTCAACCTAATCTAAAATCACACATGAGCATTTTCAAAAGAAACCAATTACTTAACAATTTTTGAGAACACCAATATAGCCCACCCTATCTGTCATCCAAAACTATTATTTTCAAATATAACCAACGTTTTCTAGGAACACCAGTATTTTCAGCATTTTAAGGAAACTTCAATATTTTCAAATATAATCAACACATATCTAACTCCTAAACCCATATTATCATATACAACCAGCAATTTTCGGGAACACCTAACTCCTAAAGTTTTGGAGAGGGAACACCAGTATCCTCTTCTCACAAACCTCGTTTCTCTTCCCCTTTGTACCAAATTGTTTGGCCTCCAATGGTCTTGATTATGAGCACGTTAATTAACTACATCTAATTTCTTATTCAACTAATCCTCCTGCCTCTTCGCCTCCCCGGTTAGTGAAGTAACCAAGCATCAAACGTAGCTTCACACGTTAACAACATTTTTTTTTTTGGAACACCAACTCAGATATAAAAACCAACTTTTTCAGAAGACACCATTATTTACGTTTAAAACCAAAATTTTAATGGAAAACCAATTTTTTTGCCCAAAACCAATATTTTCAAAGGACAACAATATTTTCATGGATAAATATTATTCCACATAAAATCCAAAATTTTAAATAATTTTCCCTCCATTTTCAATCAAGACCACCATTTCCAATCAAAACCCAACATTTTTGTGGAAAACCAATGTTTTCCAAGAAAAACAACTTTTCATTTCAAACCACCATTATAAAAAGACGCCAACATTTGCAATCAACACCAATATTTTCTATAAAACCAACCAACTTTATCAGAAAAACAACAAGATTTTATTCAAAACCAACACTTTAAAAAGGCACCAACATTTAAAAAGACACCAATATTTTTGATAAAAACCAACATTTCCATCTAACTTCAAACCAATATTTTTAGATATAACAAATATTTTCTGGGAACACCAATATCTAACTCCTAAATTGTTGGAGAGGGAACCCCAATATCCTCATCCCACAAACCTCATTTCTTTTCTCCTTGGCAACCAAATTGTTTGCTCTCCAATGGTCTTGATTATGAGCACGTTAATTAACTAAATCTAATTTCTTCTTCAATGTTAGCAACATTTATTGGGAACACCAACACCTAAACCAATATTTTCGATCAAAACCAATATTTTCTCGGAACACCAATATTTGAACTCCTCTAAATTTTTAGCCTTCATAAAAATGCAGCTTTTTCCAGGAACACCAAGACTTACTCTTAACACCAACATTCAGAACATTTTCTACGAACACCAATATCTAACTCCTAAACCCATATTATAATATATGACAAAATATTTTTTGCATGGCCAACTTTTTCACCTTCTCTATATTTTTAGCCTTCCCCTTCTCACAAACCTCATTACATAGATTAAACTTTCCATGCCCTTCCCTAGCATACGCTCATCATACTTATAATTGTACATGTGAATAATTGGCATCCCATTCCCTATTATTGATGATCACTTAAAATTGACATCAGTCATACAAAACACATGTAGGATCACCTATGTATTTTGATAGATGTAGGAAGAAATTTTGTGTTATTAGAGCCATTTTAATGTCACTGTAAGTTAAATTCAAAACTTTTGACACAACTAAAAGAACTAATTTGGGAACATAAACACCATTTAGATCCGGTTAGAACAGCTAAATTAGATTTAAGTGAAAAACAAACATATATCTAACTCCTAAACCCATATTATCATATACAACCAGCATTTTTCGGGAACACCAATATCTAACTCCTAAATTATTGGAGAGGGAACACCAATATCCTCTTCTCACAAACCTCATTTCTCTTCTCCGTCGTAACCAAATTGTTTGGCCTCCAATGGTCTTGATTATGAGCACGTTAAGTTACTACATCTAATTTCTTCTTCAACTAATCTTTATGCCTCTTCCCCGCCTAGGTTAATGAGGTAACCAAGCATCAAACGTAGGTTCACACATTAACAACATTTTTTGGGGACACCAACTCAGATATAACAAATATTTTCTGGCAATGTTTTCAGCTTCTCTAAATTTTTAGCCTTCATAAAACCTAGCTTTTTCCAGGAATACCAAGACTTACTCTTAATGAAGTAACCAAGCATCACACTTAGCTTCACAGGTTAACAACATTTTTAAGGAACACCAACTGCAAAACCAATATTTTCAGACATAACAAACATATTTCTGGGAACACCAACTTTTTCAGCTTCTCCATATTTTTAGCCTTCTCCAAAATGACATCCCATTCCCTCTTTCCCCCCCTCTCACAAACCTCATTTCTCTTTCCCTTCTCATAAACCTCATTACATAGAGTAAATTTTCCCCTGCCTTTCCTAGCATATGCACATCATATTTATAATTGCACATGTGAATAATTGGCATCCCATTCCCTATTATTGATGATCGCTTAAAATTGACAACATAAAACAAAATTTTGTACTTCTAATGTCAATACATATAATCTTACTAAAGCACAAACAATTAGTAACATAAATCAATACATATGTAAAAATCTTACTAAAGCACAAGCCCCAAAATTGAAAACCCCAGGACACCCCTAGAAACCCTAGAGAACAAGCAACATGTCAATGTCTAATTAGCTCCAGCATATTTTAAAAAAAAATGCCCCACACCTCTATACAGGTGGCTGCAAAATAATTGCTTATTGCCACATTGACTTGGCCCCACACCACCATTCAGACTCTACATCAATATTTAAGTAAAAAAACCAACATTTTCTACAAACACCAATATCTAACTCCTGAACCCATATTATCAACATTTTCTGGGAACACCCATATTTTCAGCTTCTCTAAATTTTTAGCCTTCTCCAATTTTGAAATCTCATTCCCTCTTCCCCCTCTCACAAACCTATTTCTCCAAGTCCAACACCTTCACCACTATCTCCGTCACGTCACTACCACCGAGGCCACCATTTCACCTTGTGCTCAGTTTCCTTTGCATGTGACAGCCATTGTTGGAGAGAAAGAAATGGGATAATCTTTTGACTTGACCCACCACCTCAACTCCCAACCCCAATCAGGTAAAACCACCCTCCCCCTACTATTAAAATGGTGGAAATTGAGGCCCCCCAAGTCCCAATCCCTAATCCTTCTAAAAATCCCAAGCCCATAAAACAAACATGATAGTTGGATTTAGGTGTTGAATTCTCATTCCCACCTCAAAATTTGCACTAAACAGATGCCTTTGGGACTAAAGTCTAGTCGTCATTGTGATAGCCTCGCAAGTGCATGAGATTATCGAAGTAGTAAAAATATCAAATCCACAAGGACTAGTGTTAACAATTGTTAGGTTCACAAACTAAATTATCTAAGCTACGAATCGTTTAATGCATGTTTATATCTAATTAACTAAAATAATAACAAACTCAATTACGATAGAATATCAATAGAATATCAACGATTAAAGACATCTAGGATCAAGGTTAACCACAATAACGGTTATCGACACGGTTGGATCATATTACTGCTGCGAATAGTACTTACTAAGACCAATTATCCTGAGTTAATTATTATCTTCTCTCGAAATATAACAATGTATCTAAATTGACAAATCCCCTATTCTCATGGTTATTGTAATCAACTTAAACCCATTAAGATCTGTGATAATTATTTAGTGGTCTCAAGAGAATTAAACCTACTCTCGTGATTTAACCTCCAGATCAATTTCTAGGCTTTCCAATATAACAGTTTTACCTCTCGGTTCTTCACCAAATATCTATATCTAGATCATACAAATTCGTGGCCAGTGAATTTATAAGCATTAAGAACTCTAGAAATCTCATCAATAAGTAATATAGTATTCACAACAATAATAAAGATCCAACCTTTAAAATCATATAACCATTATTGGGCTAGCCCTAACCGTAGAATAAGAAAACTACTCACTCATATTCAAAGAACAAATCACAATAATAATATTGTAAACCATAATCAAATCAGATATAGAGAATAAAGAAATGAATACTTAACCTCTATTTTGATCAATATCTAATCAATGGAGTTATTGGATAGTTGTTTGTAATCTTCCACTATAAAACTTGAATCTTCTAAAGTAAGAGAGAAAGTAAATAAACTAAAGTAAACTAAAACTAAAACTGAATGAATCTGAATGCTCTCTAAAATAACCTAGAAAAAGTGTTTAAATTGGAGTCCTAAAATAATACACAAAAGCTCGGATTAGAAAACAAAGGCCCCGTGCGCGTTTAGACATGCACCTGATCGGGCGTTCTTTGGGATGGGAGGGACGCCCGATCGGGCGAATCAAGGAACGTGCTATATATGGCGCCCGATCGGGCGCTTTTTCACCCTTTGAAAGAGCCCGATCGGGCACTTTGATAGGGGGTCTGTTTTCGACCTTTTTGACCCTCTTGCGCTCCAAAGTTGAAAAAGTGTAAAACACAAAAGTTGTAGCCCTGGATCTTAGCTTTCCATATCACTTTGAATCAGGTCAATCGGAGCTTTTATGTGAAAGTTATGGCCCAAATACTAAACTGTGTCCAAATTGCGAACACATGCGGAAACGAGCTTGTTTGCTTGCATCTCTAGCTTCAAATCTTGTTCTCGCTCGACCACATCAATACCCATCCATTTCCATGTCCTCCTATCCTTAGGAAATGACCTAAAAATGAAAAAAACACACGACATACCCGAGTAATAGCGGTTTCACAAGATCGTAACCAAATCAAGCGAAAATCATGCAAGTTGCCGAGATTTATAATCAAAATGTGAGTGTTTATCGTTGATTAAATCAAGTAATATAAGCACTCATCACGTTGTCATACAGAAGTTGAGACATCATAATAAGCAAAAACCCTCGGTCAAGAAAAATACGTAAAGCAATTAATCCACCTCTAAAAACATTATAACTTATAATTAGTAAATATTGCAACAGCAAAAAAGTAACAAGTTTATACAGTTGAAAAGAAAATTACAAGAGAATGCTCATACTAATTTTGCTCAGTTTTACCTTCTCTCCTACCTTTTCTTGTTGTTCCTTAACTTCTCTCGCAAATTCTTGAGACTCGTATTCACTCTTAGCTTCTTTTCCTGTTAAGATAAGAGCAACAAAAGTTTTTGATAAATGAAGTACAAAAAAAAAGTTCTCTACTTTCCCTGGAACTGGATTATCAGACAAGTATATAAGGGGCCTCAAGGAGGATCACAACTATACTGAATTACTGACAATTTGGTACAGAAAAGAAAAAGTGTTCTTAGATCATACCTTCACATCCCTAAGGTTTAGCTCCTTCCTTGTGTATCCACGAGCCAAGTTATGCATTACATATTGGTTATAGTCCTTGACAATCCTCATAATAATGTCAAAGGTTGAAATCCCATCTGTCCGTCGAGTTTCTTTGAACCTCCCAACAGCTTTGACCTGCCACAAAAGGCTAATTAGATCAACTAAATTACAATCTCAAACTCACTGAAAAATAAGCAAAGCACATGCAACTATGCCCAAAGACTTCTATGCAAACTCACAAAGGCATAGACATTGTTCTAGTAAATGTACAAAGATCACAGATATAAGAAATTAACATTTTCACTCTGGTGAAAATAAGTTTATCGGAAAGAGGTGGGGAGAAAGGAATACCAACGAGAAGAACATAGCACAGAACATCCAGTAACTCATAAAACTACCTTTAAGATACAAGTATTATACTCACAGAGGAGATGTAAGGTGCGAACTCTTAATGATAGACTAACGGAAGAGCATCGTGGGCCGCATAGTCAATCTCATGTTTGTAAAGAAATTCTTGATTTATTACCCATGGCACATCAGGAATAACTTCATCAACCCATATGCGCAACATATCCAAAAAAACATCTGATGGAGCTAAAATAGAAACAAGATCATTCTGAAGTTAACACATCAAAATGGCCAATTGCTTAAGTTACACCAATCTGTCTAGTTTCACACCTAAAGAAGTTAGAGATTCATACTTGCAATGGCGAAGAGACTCATATCGCTCGGCCTCTGTCATAACAGTTTTGCCCATGTACTTGTGGGTGATCTCATCATTGCAGCATCTCACCAACAAATAAGTATTTGGAAATCTGAAAAGAGGTAACATAACCAAATGGGAACAAATTCAATTCAATTCAATTCAATCATAGGGTTGCAAACCACAAATAATTTCTGTAGGGGCCACGCCCTTCCCGCTTCCCCGTGCGAGGGGGAGGAAAATGGCGGAAGTTGAATAATGGGCGCGCGCACCCCCCACGACAATGGAGGTGTTTTTTATGGGCTGTATTTGTCTTTTATTATGAATTGGATTTTTGGAGTCGCCACCTTATCTTAGGAAAATAAGAAAACCATTCTTTAACTCCTTTAGTCTTTTAACCAAAGGCTTGATTCGGGAGTGAAGGTACGAATTGGATGGGATGCATCCAATTTGCTCGTTCTTACGAACGGCCACTACTTGTGAATTAGAGCTTTATAATTCGATATTTTTGCTTCCACAAAAGTGATTTGATCCTAAACGTTTTCTAAGTTATATTATCATACACTTTATTTAGGTAATCACTTTTTAGCATGCATCATTCATTTTGTCCATAATCAAACCAATAAAATGCATAA
>ONZA01019369.1:2417-16559 GCA_900322205.1 Kewa caespitosa
TATATATATAGTTGCCCATTCAGTAACATTTTGTTTTCCATGGACATATTTTATTATTTGATTAATTATGGACGAATGAATAATGCATGCTAAAAAGTGATTACCTAAATAAGATGAATGATGAAATAACTTAGGAAAAATTTAGGATTAATTCACTTTTGGAACCAAATCGAATTAGAAAAGTTATAACTCGCAAGTAGTGTCCATTCATGAGAACAAGCAAATTGGATGCATTCTCCATCCGATTTGTACCGTTGCCCCCGAACTCAAACTTTGGTTAAAATACTAATAGGAGTCAAAAGACGGTTTCCTTATTTTCTTAACGTAAGGTAGCGATTCCAAGCACCCCAATTGTTCCGTTTAGCACATCATAAAAAAAAAGACAACTTTACCCCTTACACGCACCTTATTCTGTGGGGGGTACGCGCGCCTTATTCAACTTTCGCATCTAATCTTCCGGGAGCAAGAGGGCCGTGGCCCTACAGGTGCCGACAGATTTTCCGGATCTAAAATAGTTGGACATTGGCTGGAAGTGGGCATTGGTGAGGGAACATATCCCTCTAATTATGTGGAGACCGAGCCGCGAATTGATTTTATGGAGATATAGATTATGGAATATTCTACGCAGTTGGCAAGGATTGACAAGAGTGTGGCAGATTTGACTTCTCTCTTGGAGAAGCAGATGTGCTCCATTAGCCACAACACTACCTCGTTCTTAGTATTTGAGCTCGATTATGGTTCTATATCGTCCTCAGCTTCTTTTGACTTGAACTGCTCCTAGCCCCTCTTAAACTTGGCCTGTTTACTGTGTATCTTATTTGGGATTTTTGCATGGAAATTAGCATGCTTGTATGGATAATATCAGAAGTATTTTTTTTCTTGAGCATGTGGGTGCATGTCGTGCACTAGATTGGCTTAGTACCGCAGATGGTTTCTGTATGCATATAATTTGTTCACCTTAACTTCACGAGACTATAAGATGGTTTTTTATGATGCCAAGAGGGAGAAAAAGGGAATATAGGGGTTCAGGGGAAACGATCATATTGACAATAGTCTTAAGCTTGATAAACAGTGTCTCTAATTGGCTTGGTGTTTCAATTTATCTTTGTCATTGGTTCTATGCTACGAAAATTCTCAGCGTTATACTCTCAAATGTAAGTATGTCTAACACGATATTGTTTTTGTGTTTCTGGAGTTGATGTTTTGAGTTACGTTACTTAAATAAGCTTGTCATCATCAAAAAGGGGGAATTTGTTGGGTTCCTTAGCTTTACATGATGATAATCTTATTTAAAGTATCGTATCATTGGTCTAATGTTGGTAGTATAGTTCTTGTGTGCTTTAAGCTCTTGTGCACATAGCATTGAGCAAGATTTAGATGGTGATGATGGAAGCTCGAGATCGTGATCGTTTTTGTGTTTAGTAGAGTTTGTTGTACTGCAAGACGCAGTGAAAGAGAATACAAGGGTCTCCAAGTAAATTCGGGATATACAGTGAATGTATAACTTAGTATGTTAAGTTCATGAAGGAACAATTTCTTATCAACATAATGTACTAAGATATACGAAGGCTTAAAACTGAGTTAAGTAATTAAAGGTGTGCTTTAAATGAGCAAAGATGGTTTTTGGGTGAAATTACCTTTATCTATTGGTTTTATTATAAGTGTTTTAATAATCAAATCAATTGTGAGAAAGAATTCGGAAAGTGATAAGATTTGGAAATTTGATATAAGATTTTGAAAGATATTTTTTGGAAACAAAACTCTTGAGGTTGATTTGGACCAAAACTCCCAATCCTTTGTGCCATATAAAGAGACTCTTAGGTTTCATAATTCTCATTCCTCACATCAAAATTTACTAAGCTTAAACTGAGTAATAGCATGAAATTCTTAAAGCCTTCAAAGTTCACTGTTCATGCTTGAAGGAACAATTCCTTGTGCTTTTCCGTGAGACTTGTTCTTTGCAGATTTGTGTCGTACTTTAGGATCGATTTGTACCTTTTCTAGCTTTGTTATTGAAAACATTCTGAGTTAAAAACTTGTTCTTTTATGTTGGGACTTGAGAGAAGTTCTTGGTCACTTCTATCGGGGTAGATAGAAGGGGGATTACTTGTTTAAGGGAGAACGGGTAGTCGAGTAATTGTAATAGAGAGTGTCTCTTGTAATCAATATTTTTAAGGCTCCAAGTAATAAGAGAATAGTATACAAATTCCATATGATCGTCGTTTTTTACCTCTTTTAGCTAGAGGTTTTTCCACGTAAAATCGTTTATTGTTTACTTGCTTCTGTATTACTTTTATAGGTTCTGGTTGAAGGATTAGTTAGTGCCTTCAACCAAGTGAGTTTTCCTTCTCTACATTTTGCACGACTTTGGGGTTAAATTCACTTCAGGAGTACTAGACCAACATCCCATGAGTCTCTTAAGCCTTTAGTGGAGGTTTAGGTCTAGCTTTATTAAGCGCGCTAAGTTTATTATTCAGAACTATATGATCACAAAATCAAGGGATACACAAGAATTCGTAATTACAAACATGGGAGGGATTTGGCTTTTTCTTATTCCTTTATTTATGTTTTTAGGAGACATAGATGGTTTTTGGCTTATGACTGGCACAAAATTATCCAGTGTTTTTGAAGCAATTGGTGATTTTCTCACTTAAAAAAGACTAGGTCTTTGTCAATTATTTGTTATTTAAGTAACCAATAATACGACAGAGGCTTATTACTCGGTCAATTTAACAAGGAGATATCCGTGTTGCATAAGAAGTAATCAACCCTAGAGGTTAGGTGCTAGCTTAATGTTTCTTTCGTACGATGTTAATTGAACTAAACTTCGTACTTGCAAATGGAGTAGCTCTTCCTAGTCATTACCTGTTCCAACCATTGAACATCAGCTATCAAACTACTATTGAATTGATTTTCACCAACAAAACAGATCCGATTTGACATTTACTGGGGTTATTGCTCGGATCAGGGCACTCGTACTTTCAATTAATTGGAACCAGAAGAACAACAAAATACAACACAAGCTTTTACATGAGAACTCTAACTTTGAAAAACCAAGAAACTAGGAGCTCAAATTCAAGAACAAGAGATATGAGAATACATTAATAATGAACAATTTCCCCTTATATAGAGACTACCCAAAGCCCTTAGTTCTCTAGTCCTAGTAGAAAATAATATCTTTTTCCACAAACCAATAAACTATAAACAAGAATTACATATCTTCTAAACAACATAGAAAAATATCATATACAATAGTTAATGCTTTGAAAGATATTCTAGAAGATAGTAGGAAAGAAACACATTAAATTGACGCAAATCGTACATATCGGGGGTTGTGTCCGATCGAGCGAAAAAAACAATTTCAGCATTGCTTTGACTGAGTGGGCAATCTTGTCCTCATGCCATCTTCGATCGAGCACGGCCCATGTAATCTGTTTTATGCGCATTCGTCGTGAGACAACTCCTTCGCTTAACTTGTTTCTCTTCATTTCTCTTCTAACCCCGGCTTTAGACTCCATACTCCAACAATCTCCTACTTGGAGACTAAGGCTACAAATTGATGCCCTCATCACCTCAATCCGCCAGGATCATTGTAACTCTACTATTTTGTCTCAACTAGAAATCAACCATAGAGTCCAACCAAGGTGCTCACCCACCTTTTTCCTTCTTCAATCTCATCCAAACACAACGCGACGTATTCTCGGGATTCCTTTGCTTGTGGGGTTAGCTCCCATCAAAATGCAACACCCTTCTTCCTTCATATCTTCCATGGTCCACAATTACATAATTTACCAAGTGCACTACGCACTTTACCAAGTGTGTAGTCCCATGTGCAAACTTCACCTTACGCGCTAAAGAACTTTTCTTCATTCCGTCACCGTCTACCTTTCCGTTGTTACCACACTCTGCAATAGTGTATATCATTCCCAATCTTGTTCCCCTTGACAACCTTCCATGAACCACCCTCAAACACAATCCTCGGCAGCTATATTTTGCCCATATTTTCTAAACTTTTTTCCAAAAATACCCCTAGCTAAATAACTCCCTTCTCTCTTTCCTCTTTTTCTCACCTCTTCTCTATCTATAACCCACCTCACTATCTTCCTTTCAACGGCGACCTCCCTTCTCGCTAGTATCTGCTCAGCCGGTTCTTGCCGGCCTCTACTCCATCGCCGGCCGCATATCCTCGACGGCTAGTTTTTCTTCAAGACAAGGTTAGTTTTACTTTTGTGTAGATATGCGACTTTAGTGTTGAATTTTACTGGTGAAATTTGTGAAATTAGATTGACCATGTTGAAATTAGTGAAACTAGCATAAATTTTAATCGTGAAAAGCATCCAAATTCCCGACGCCCTAACTCCTACTTGCACAGGTGTGTTGCAACATAGGTTACAACGCGCCCTGCCAATGTGGGGATGTTCCCACATTGACACCCACGTTAGCTAGGTGTGTCACGACCTATGTCGCGATACCTTTGGTGCACGAAGGGGATAGTGTTTTTTTTTTTTAAAAAAAAATAAAAATTGCTGAATACATGTTTATTCTTATTTTGTATATTTTGTTATATATGTAACTTAATTTATTGGAATGCATTTTTTTGTTTAATTTTTCACTGCAATGAAAAAAATTTCAATGATTGTTGTTTAAATGCAATCATAGTATTTGAATTAACATTTTTTAAATACAAATAAATTATTTGAGTTATTGTTGTTTAAATGCAATTAAAGTATTCAAATTATTTTTAAATGTAATAATAATTTCATTTGTAAGCGTAGTTAATTATGTTTCAACTATGTGTAGATGGCTGGCAAAAGAGGAAAAACAACCTCAAGTCCCGCAACCTCAGTTTTTAAGTTCGAGACGACCTCATATTGGACCAGTGAATGCTGCTGCTAAAAGAAGGCAGTCATAGGTGGATGTTGATCACCTAATTATACAAGAAGTTAAAGGTCATGTGGGCGACCAAGTTATCGAACCGTTGATCCTGTGGGCCACACTTTGTCAACGTCGCTCCCAGAAACTAGGGATCCAGGCTCATTTGCTGAGTTTCTGCCATACCCCTTGCCCCTAAGACCAACTTTGTATTACTATGAGTCGATGTTCCTTTGCGCCGGCGACTGATTCTACCAAATCACGTGTTATTAAACTCGAGGGAAAGCATTGACTCACTTATATACTTGGACACTGAGTGAGCCCATCACGAAGAGGTGGTTGGCTAAGAGCAATCTCATTCACTTGGAAGATTGCATGCATCATCATATGTACTTGCCAATATTGTTAGAATTTGTCGTGAGGTGGCAACTCGACACAAACACCTTTCACATGTCTTTTAGTGAGATGACTATTATCCTTCATGAAGTGTACTACATGTTATGGCTCTCAGTTGATGGAGATCTTGCTAGTTGAGCTATTGATGGAGACGTCATCATTGCTGATTTTGTTGAGTTTTTGGCTCTGAGTCTTGAGAGTTTGATGGAACATCGAATGGAGCAGCTCCATTAAAGGGTGGAGGTCTTCTACTGAGCAATATACGCGAGAGATGTAGCCCATCAATTGCCACTCATCAGGTGTAGGCATAAGGTTACCTACTTTATTTTCTCAGGTGTACACTCTTTGTGGATAAGAGTGGAGACCGTCTTAGGCCTAGTATGAATGTGTTTCTCAAGGAGATGGATGAGCTTGCACGATATTCATGAGGAGGGGCTACTTTAGCATATTTGCATAGACAACTTGAAATTACATCACGAGTTAATGCAAAAGGTATATGTAAATATTTGACGCTCTTGAAATCATGGATATATGAGCACTTTCCCATGTTTCATCCATCTCAGGCGTGCAGAAAATTGGATGATTCTGATCCTTTTGCTATGATGTAGGACAACCGAGTTAGATCGAGGGATGTGGATCGTCTGTCTCACTATCGCACAACACTAGATGCTCTCATTTCCAATCTAGTTGTGTGGTTTAATGTAGGTATTAAACCCTCGATGGTTGTTCCTCGTATAATACTTAGTAGGTTTTTTAGGTTTATTGATATTGTTGAGCCCTATTTGCTTAATCGTCGGCGGTTCCACGACCTCCGTCGCGCCTACTAAGGCTCATAGACTATCATGGGATGTTATTATGATCTCAAGTTTCATGATGAAATGGTGGAGTATATTTGGGTTGATTGGAGATCTCATGGTCTCAATGCGGATTGTGATTATGTGCTTGCACAATCGGTCCATGTTGTGTGTGCGGATAACTTCAAATGCTACAATGTTGCATCTCATTCATGTATCGTTGACCCTTTAAAGGCGTCAGGAGCCCATCCCTCAAGGCCTATAATTTAGTTAGATCCAGTGATGATAGAGTTGGTAGGCACGGTTGTTGACTGACTGGAACCTTCATTCGAGGTTGTTCCATAGGAAGACAAGATCTTCACACAAACTCTAAAGAAATTCTTCTCCGGCTTTGGTGACCTAGAGCCATTTGTTCCGGAGTGGATAAGCATGACTCGTCTCCATGCACCAAGATTATTGAGTTAGTTGTTATGATAATATTGACTTAGTAGTTGTACTTTTACTTTGTAATCTATTTCTTTGTTGTTATGATTTAGTGTCTCGAACTCGTACCTTATTTCTTATGGACCTTTGTTGTTGTTTGAATTTTATGTTCCTAACTGTAACTCTTAGTTGGATTAGTACATTATGATCAACTTTTAATGTAGTGTATCATGACTTTGTCTAGTGTCTTATGATGTGATTAATATATTATGATTTCCATCAGACTTACAAATTGATTTAGTTCGTACCTCATATTGTGATTTCGATTAGAGTTATTATGTAATGTAGTATATTATGGATTCCATCAGAGTTGTAATGTGATTAAGTTCGTACCTCATATCGTGATTTCGATTAGAGTTATTATATATGAATAAAAAAAGAGGATGGATGGGCATTATAAAGGCTTGACGAGTAGGAAGGAATGTCCGTGTATCTAGGACAGATGGGTAGGAAAACGGGCAGCTTGTTCGTCCTTCCTGCCTGTCCAGCCTATATACTGCTTGTCCAACCCTTTTTTTTTTGATTTGTATCCTAATTGTTGCCCATTCTTACTATTGCCTGTTAATATCTATAATATGTTTTTTTATTTAAAAATTCCATAATATACTACGTTATACAATAACTCTAATCGAAATAAAACTTNNNGCAGTCTGTGTTACCCGTCTGAGCTGTTTTGCTTGGATATTAGGGATTAACTATTTCATAGTAAATAAATAAACATTCCAATATATTACTTTATAGTAAGTAATAATCAATCAAATGCATTAACTATTTCGTAGTAACAAAAATATTACAATACATTGACTACTTTATAATAACTAAAACATTCAAATACATGAAGTAGTTCATAGTAATTAATAAACTAACCAAGGCTAATAGTTTCACGTGCAATAAGACCACATTATTTGTCAACCAAATCATACCAACTTTTTCATGCTGTGAACCTTCTTTGCAAAAGTTGATCTCATCTATTTGCTGATGGATGATGTTTATGGTCCCACGTAAACTGAATAGGAGGTACAGGAAAACTGTATTTAAAAAAAACGATGTAATGCTTGTAGTCCTCACCTAAATGCACAATGACTAATGTATTATCAGGACCACGAATTCAAGGAAAATCTCTGAGAGGTAATGTCGTGTGGCATCCTTAATAAAGATTACGGCTCCTAGAAACTATTAAGAAGACAACCACACAATTGGATATTGTGGCAAAGGCAACCAAATCCTCAATCTCCATTCAATGACTCTCGTCACAACAAAACACTCCATGAAATATCTACTGCATATAATCTTTCTCAAGCCCTCTATAAACATGGTGATACACTTGTTTAACGCAAATATCATTGTATACCATGACTCTAGTTTGCCTCAAGTTTTCTTTGTCATTATGAAAGGAATCAGTGACAACCCAAAATCCATAAATTCCACCGATCTTAACATTCAGCCATCTGTCAATACAATCTAATAAACAAGGACTAACACGATGGTAAAGTCGAAATTATCCCTTGCTCTTCGTCACTAGAAATGTACCTAGACTTGAAGTATGATGAGATGATGCCGAAGAAGTATCCTTCTGGGAAAAACATCCTTCATCACACCCAAATCCTGATGAACTCCAACAATCTATAGATGTTCTATGAAAGTTCCCATTCACATGCTCAAACTCCAATAAATCTCGAGTCGTGGGGTTCTTTCAAGTTAGATCTTTAAAGTGTTGTACCACTAACAGACAAAGAAGAGTGGTATCCTCGAGATGTAGAACACAATGTAAGCTTCTAGATATGCGTCATATTGTGCCTTCATCTTCAACCCGTAACTCACCCCAAAGACTCCAAATTTTCCATGTCTTTCTACGGAATGATTCTAAATAGGAACACCTATGGTAGTATCATCCGTAAAGCATGAACCCCATCAACGTATAGCTGCATGCATTACACAAGCACAATGACATCCATGAGTGATTTGGATCACATGGTTGCATCTCTCGTTTATCATATCTCCCAGGCCATATCCTCTATTCATCTCATCCATCAACAATAAAAGACAATGGTGCGAGACAACACCATTCAAAGCTTCAACATAGGATAATTACAACCCACAAGATGATGACCCCTACTAGATTCAGATGCCCTATTGAGCTCGAACAATTGCGACTTAGCCTCTGAATGGACCGCGCATCAAATAGCATTCAAGGCCCTAGTAGAGGATCCCAACCACTTCTTCAAAACTAAGTGTGCACTTTCAGCCTATTGTTTGTAAGATTATCAAACTGAAAGAATCTGTCGGTCCAAGCCTTAACAAACTTCTCCTTATGATTATTTATTCACGTGTCCATCACATACATAATGATCCCCCTATGCCAACCCCTAGTCAACCCTAGCTCATTCAAAGCCACTATATAAGTATCCTCAGTGGCAGAGCCAATAAGTTCCCCACTTACCATTAACAAACTGTGTTGCATAGTATTGCTTGTTTTTCAACTTCTTTTAAGCATGGCATTCCACGTCCATATTTATATGCCATATGCATATAAGATGTGAAACGTTAGGGAACAAATCATCTACAAAGGTATCATTATGCCCATCTCTCTATCGGTAATCACGGTAGTTGGTTTGATATAGTCGAGGAGGGTCTTCAAGCATTGAAGTGTCCAATGATAGCTAAAATCATTCTCATCTTCAAGGAGCACCACAACGGCACTAAATTTTATTTTTTGTTAACAGGTGTGAAACCAATTATCTCAAACAAAGAAATTTTGTACTTGTTAGTCTTGTACTTCGTATCCATACAAAGCACGTATGGCATCGTACGCAACAACTTCAAGGATTCTGGATTTGCCATAAACATATATCCAATTCACCTTCGTTCTTCCTACTCTAATTAATCCAAAAAATGTAGTTCTTCTCCTTTATCAAATATATGAGTTGTTGAGCCACATTTCGGCCATTAAATGCCATACGTTCTGCTTGGAATTACAAATATGTTTTTTAGTTGCATGACACTCTGGTTCACTACTTAAAACACAATTAAGGATTTCACAAGGTCTCATGTGAGTGATCGATAATTCCTTCACCATTTGATGCTCTTTTTGCTGACAAATAGATCACTTGCCGACATGATTTTCATACACACTAAGGTTGTGGTTGTGAAACCTAGGCATCATGTCGACTAAAAACCATCTAGGAGGAGTCTCCCAAGTATTCATTTTGAAGTTTCATTGACACTTCTTTGCATTGTTCTTGTTTTCTTTCTCAAAGCATGTTTGAGATCCACTTTTTCTTTGTACTTTCCACCTCGAACACAAGTGACAAACATACAAATTTTGCCATTTGGTGGTCTTCTTGTAGGATGCTTTTGTCAATTAAAAATGATTACGAATTCAAATCTTTTGAGCCCATTCAAATGCTTGCTCGATGGTATTAAAAGTGATATTCGTGTTGAATAACTCACCATGACCGATGCCATTTCCACCGAAATCCTCAAACTCATTAAGTGAAAACAGCTGCTGCATTGATAGAAATTAGGAAAATTAATCATTTCTAAACTAATAACATGAAAAAAAAATGGCATCCCAACATGGGCTAAGCAAACCGTGGCCTACGCTGTGATGTGCCACCAGTGTGTGGTAGTGTCGGACAAGACGCGCTGGGTGCATGTTGTGGCCTACACTGCGACATGCTTGCAGTGTTTTACAGCGTCTGCCACGGCACCTCCAACCAACTTTTGTATAGTTTTTTTATTTATTTTATTTTTTGTAACCAAACAAACTAAATTTAAATTCAAAATTGAAAGCATTTATTTGCGGAAACCATTTAATTTTAAAAAATTTTACATATCACTTTTAAATAAAAACAATAAAAATAAATAGGGAGAACAAAGAACTTACATTGTTGTTGTTTGCATTGGTGGAATTGTCATTGTATAAATTGTCTGCAATCCATGAATTTGAATTTTCTTTTTTGATAAGTAAAAGGTAAGGTTAGGGAGATTTAATAGACAGAAGAGAGAAAAGGAGAAGAGGGAGAAAGGAGAATTTGGGTAAGGGAGGGCAAAGTTGGAGTGGGGGTCCCAAACATGGGCGAAAATGGTAAAATTGGGGCGAAATATAGCATCTCCTAATAAAACCTCATAGTCTGAATCATCTAATTGCTACACTAATATCAAAATTGTTTTAAACACGGAATATTCTTGACATATTGCAACACCCACCTACCTTTTGTTGGTGTACGTTTCTCCACATCCTTTTCCTCTCCATTTCAACGGACTCACCATTCGCCAAGCGAGCCTTACAAAATACCTACTAACGAATTTCTTGAATTTTACCTTGTATAGGGAGGAGTGAAATGTCACACCTGAATACCATTATCCAGGATTCCGTCTTCTTTACTTAGGGCGTAGAGATTGCCATGCGATACCTCTTCCTCCTCGACTGTCACAAATCAGGTGAGCTTGCATGACCCATCTCCCTTACGCTTCTCACCTTCTTCCGGATTCGGACAATCCCTATGGATATGTCCACAGTCATGATGTTCCCAGCATGTAGGCACACCCTTCCCTCCCTCTTTTATCTTCCACAAAATCTATTGCCTCCTTTATTGTTTCTTCTTCCCTTATCTACCATCAACGTGGCATCGACCCCCAAGGATCCACCCAATTATCTATGATGAACATTTCACTCAGAATCAAGTCTCCAAACTCATTAAACTTCAGTTTACCTTCTCCCATGGAGGTACTAATAGAAGTGACAGGAGTATCTCAACTCACAGATAAAATATGACAGTAGTAAGGCATTCATTTCTTCATTAAATGTTATATTTACCGAGCTAAGTTACCTGAACGCCATATTACTATCATTTCCCGGTGTTTCCTTATCATCCATCTTCAAATCAAATAATCTTCTCATAAGAATACCTTGTTTGAAGCCGATGGTTTCTCGTACATCTCCTTGAGAGGCTTCATCATATCCGATGTCATCTTTGGATCCATAACGTTGAACGCAACTTTTCAAGCAAGCATAAGCCTCATCGCATCTAGACTTGTCAATCCAACAGCTCCAACTCTCCCTTCTCCATAGAATTTGCCTCTCTGATTTACATCTTTCAGAAGGTGAAGTTTTTTTCTTTGAAATTTTCAATCAAAACCTTGAAACGAACCTCCCTTGTTGCGAATTTCTTTGAGAACTCTCACCCTAACATGAACCTTGGCTCTCGTACCACTTTTTGGCATTAGTTCTTGGATCAGGGCAGTTTCTCTCGCACATAATAATAATTACAACAAGGATAATAAGAGAACACAACACAAGGTTTTACGTGGAAATCCGAACTTGAGAAAAATCACAGACAACTAGGAGCTTTATTCAATGACAAGAGATATGAGGATACAATAACAATGAACTATTGGCCCTTATACAGAGACTATCCATGATTCTTTGTTTCCTAATATTAGTTGAAAATAATATATTTCTCCCTAAGGAAAATAAACTACCCATAAGAACTACACTCATTCTAAATAACTTATAAAAATATTCTATCAAGTAGTTTATTCTTACAAAGACATTCTAGAAGATAATAGGAAAGCAAACACATCAGATCCGTGCAAATCGTGACTGTCTCGACCGGGCACAACTGGTGCTTTACTTCACTCGATTGAGCACCAAAAACATATACGTCATTGCTTTGCCCAAGCGGGCAAGCTTCTCTTTATGTCGTGCCCAATCAAGCACGTCCCTTGCCATCTGTTTTATGCGCGTTCGTCGTGCGATGACTTCTCTGCTTCACTCGTTTCTCTTCCTTTATTTTCTAACCTAGACCTTTGACTCCATACTCCAATAACATTAGACTAATTCTGTGACTTAATATCCATGCTATAGCGTCACTCAAGAACCTTTTATAGCCTAATGAGCACGTCAAAATACCTAAGGGTGTGTTCATTACAGATTTCGTTTTCTAAATATTCTTTTCCGAATATTCTTTTCTTTTCCTAGTTTCTTTTCCTTTTCTAATTTTCTGAATATTTAGAAACATGTTCACTAGTCAGTTTTTTTTTTTCCAAGTATTCGTTTTCACTCTGCCTGTATCTCTCTATTTCTTCCTCCATGAAAACTTTAGTACCATGTTACTTTTTCTCTTTCCCTCTCCATCTCTTTCCTCACTACCACCCAAACAAAGACCTTCAATAAGCTTTCTCCACTCACTCTATCATTCTCTCTCTCTCTACTTATTAGATTTACAATTTGACTTGGGGTTTTGTAATAAAAAAAAACAATTGAGTTTGGGCATACAAAATCAAGTTCCTATCTCAAATTGTTTGAGGGCTTTCATTTGTTGAGACTTATTGCCTTGCCTTGTTCATTTGTAGCCTCTGAACATTGACATCTAGATCACTTGTTAATTGTGCTAATATGGTTAAAGGGGTAGGAGCAGGATGCTATGGGAGAAGTACTTTGGAAAATTTGGAAAACATCAAAAAGATGTTTTCAAAATTTTACAACTTCCTTTGTTAATTTGGAAAACACGGTTTTCTTGTTTTCTTGGAAAAAAGAGGAAAACTTTTGCTTTTGAACACTATCTCCAAGCTCCGTGTTTTCTTGGAGCAGTAAACAGAATAATTGTTGAACTAAACACACCCTAAAAGAATCGTTTGAAAAGGAAAATAAAAATTGAAACAAATTAGTAAATCAATAAATCAATCAATTAACATATTATGATTCCATCAAAAGTTTTCTTTCCTAGAATCTACCACGTGCTACCTAAGCAAGAAATAACTAGTAAAATGATTACTGATTAAATTTTCAAGGGTTTGTATAACATGTGATGTAATTTCTTAGCTAGGTTTTGGCTGTATTATTAAAATAAAAACCTTCGAAAATTCTGCTAGGCAGTTAGAGGTATCACTATTTGTCCCATCTATTGTATTCTTAGAGACATTAAAGACCAATTCTAAAAGAAAACGTGATGACTATCGAGCCAACGCCTACAAATGTTCCTTTATATCTCCATGTTGCTTATCATATAAGTCGACCAATGTTTGTCAAGCCATTTCTAAGTATTATTGTATCTCTTACTAGCCGAACTTGTCCGATTTTGTCGAGGTCTTTCTTTTGATGCTTCATTTAGTGAAATTTCATGCCTAGGGGTCTTACTGGTTTTTCTCATTTTCGCTTGTGAATGGGTAAGAGGCATAAATTACTATAAAACCTGCCATTGTGGTCGCTAAATTTGTTAGCACTTTCAATATGCGGCTAAGTCTATGCTCTTTTTAAAGCCCCAAGGTCTACTGGAAAATTGAGTTTAGGACTTCTTTTCGGGATCCAAACAAAAAATCTGCTCTGGTCCTGGTTGGATCTAGACCTGATCAAGATGCGGGCCGGGCCGGGTTTTTCTTCTGAAATAGGGGCCCGGACCCGGCCCGGATAGGGCCTCGGGCCGGGCCGGGCCATAAAAGCGGGCCATAACATGGAGCCCAAGCCCGGCATGTACCGGGCTTTTTCGGGCTTTCTAAAAATGTTTCTTTAAAGAATTAAAAAAAAAAACATACATAAATTTTGTACTCAACCATTATGATACATATGTTAAACATATTAAGGAGATAATACATG
>ONZA01019391.1:6453-16512 GCA_900322205.1 Kewa caespitosa
AGTAACGAAATTCACTGTGTAAAAGTCCAAGAAAATCTTGTCCTAAGGTAGGTTCTCGAGGGTCCAAATCCTCGATGATTGTCTTGTGAAAGGCTTTTCATAATCATTTTCCTTCTTTTATTCATTTTATTTCATTTTTTTCCATTTTTTTCTTTTCATATGCCATGAATTTAGAGAAAAAAATAATTCCAACATTATTTTCTTTGATTTAATGACTACATTTGTTTTCTTTTCTTTTAGTTATTTTCACTTTATTATGTTCATTTTATTTCTTTTCCTTTATGTCATGAATTTAGAGAAAATAACAATTCCCATATTATTTCTTCGATTAAATGACTCATATTTTTTTTAATCTTTCGATTTTTCTTCTTCGATTTATTTCATTTAATACATCCCCTATTTCTTTTTTTTTTTTTTTTATGTAATGAATCCAAAGAGAAAAAAAGTTCCAAAATTGTTTTCTTTGGTGCGACGACTTATATTTCACTTTGTTTTATTTTTGTTTATTTCTCTTTTGATATAAGTTTACCCATTCGGTAATTCCCCTCTCCTTAAGGACATTGTAATTCTTACTTTGCTTTATTTCGCTCTTTGGACATATTTAGGTTAAAAATGATTTGAACGGAACCAAATAACCTTATCGCGAACTTCCTAAATCATGAGTGGTGGCAAATATAAAACGGGCGAATTGGATGCATTCCATATCCAATTTGTACCATCGCCCTCGAACTTAGACTTTGGTTGTAAGATCAAGGAGTCAAAAGTATTTCCCATTAGGAAGAAAGAGAGTATAAAAATAATGGTTTTTTTGTTTTTCTTAAAACAAAGTGACGACTCTAAACACCCCATTCGTACTATTTAGCACCTCAAAATAACAAACAACAAAAATAACTTAATCCCCCAAAATACGCACCTTTCTGTGGGGGACGCGCGCTTAAACCTTCCGCCACCTGCGCGAAGGCTGTGGCCCCTACAATGGGGACTCCACTGGGGGACAAACTTAACAGGGTAAAACTCGAAAATAATTTAGGAAATAAACGTAAGTAATTTGGTTTAATCTTGCATCATTCATCCATGTAGTTCATGCGTACACGCAAATTAGGTAACCCATAATCTACCTTAGTAGACAAGTTCGACACATGTAGGATCTATTTGATACTCCATGCAACTCATAATGAATCTCCACTCATGACATTCCTATTCATCCACTCGATTGGAGGAAAGTGGAAACCTATGACACATATGCACTCCATTACGTCATAGGCACATCCATGTTATGAGAGCCATTTTTTTTACCCAACCTTTCAACCATGTAGAAGAACTAGAGGCAAGGATTAGGTTGTGAACTCAAGGGCCATGTTGCATTTGCATGCTTGACGTGTTATTTTAAATGTATGTGACGGGACTCAAAATTTTGACTGAGGGCTTCACCCTCGATTTGTCCTGTTAGAAGAATAAGACTTCAGTTTTTTTAAATCCTCTTCTTTTATCCTTTTCTTTTCTAACTAGTCCCTGAATCAACTCTAGGGAGAATCTAGTTCGTTTGGGTACGCAGTGAAAGAAATAGACTCCAGCGAAGACAATCACCACCTCCACCTCAACCAACTCCAACTCCATTGCAATCGTCTCCACCTCCAAGTTCTATATCACCTCCTTCATCTTCTCGAAAACTAGATGAAATGGCCGAGCAAGTCATCCTTCAAGTTCTTGCCCAAATGGTCACTAACCTTACAAAAAGAGTGATTGAACTCGAACTCAAAAATGTGGCCGTTCCTGAAGTCAAACACACCTTGAAAAACTTGAATCAGTTCTTAAGCACCACAAACTATTCAACAAGTATCACGATGTTGAGGTATTCACCCCTAATCTCACGGCACTTTACCCGACAAAATTGCTCTTACCGACATCCTCAAGTTTAAGAGCACCGATAATCATAGAACCCACCAAAGGCTAGTTACCACTGCCCTTACCCTTAAGGCAATCAGAAAAGACCTATTCCCTCACATTTTTCCCGTGTCCCTAGACGGACCCGCTTCCAATTGAATTTTATGGACTCGATATTGAAAGAGTCAAAACTTAAGTGGACATTAGCTGGGAGTTTCTGGCTCAGTATTCCTACAATACTGAGATTCCCGTCACCATAGAGCTAGAGGCTATTAAACAACTTATGGGAGAAACCAACATGACCTTTGTCAACCGGTGGAGGGAAAGGGCGGCCCACATGGCCAATCGATCCTCAGAAAAAGACCAAGTCCACCTTATCATAAAAAATTTACGGACGGAATTCAGGAAGCATACGAGTTTCCAACCCATAAGCACCTTTAGTCAACTACTAGAGGATGAATTAGCAATAGAAGATGAAAACACGGGACAAATTGACGAGGTAGATGCAACCTGATAGGATTACACTCATCTAGTTATATCCCATGTACTCTTCCTCTAAAAGTACTAGGAGAATTCAAAAAAAACCGCCCTTACGTCATCCATGATGATGTTAGGCAAAAGAAAAAAAAATGAGAAAATATCACTTTATAGGAACTATGAATGGCCTGATTCCCAATTGGATACATAGGTAACCCCACAAGGGCCCGACCATCATAATAAAAAAGAATAAAAAAACATGTATTGCAACTTGGGGCTTCCTGTTATGCACCATTGTGTCCAATGATATTCGGAAGGTAGCTTGATCCCTTCCACATTCTCTAGCCGAGTAGAATATTTAATCTGCAACTAAAGGTTATTTTGGGAATGACTTTGCTCTTTTCTCTTTTCCCTTTCCTATTTCTTCTTTCACTTACCAAAAAAAAAAAATAAAAAAAAAATAACTTTTATAAAAATTATTGTTGGACTTGAAGGAGCTGATACTTGGGTCTTTCAGATGACCTACATTTCATCAAGGCACAGGTAAAGAGAGAGGCAAGGAAAATGTTTAGGCCATACCGACTCAAATTCTGAAATATTTACCTCTTCAGGGAGGACACCACCCTCAAAATACATGGGTGTTCTCAAAAGAAATCAAAAGCATAAAAAGAGCATGGTACATGTGCTTTAAGCATTTCTTTTAGGGACATTTACAAAAAACAAGTTCATATCTCGCCCACACAACTAATAACTAGGTCTAATACCATAGCTCTTTGTTCTTCATATGCCAATCGCGCTAAAAAAAGGACAACCTCAAAGTTAGGGAAGAACCGAAAGGGTCTCGATTATACCAACTAGTTGTCGAGTCTCCCATCTAACTCAGAATTAACGCATGACCAAATTATCCATTCAAACAAGACTTGGTCTTTGTCATGCACAGAAAGCCCGCTAGATCGATCATCCAAGAGAATGCATCTAGGCAATAGTTAGGGCAATTTAAAACTTTCTCGAACTACGATTGGCCTGATTCCCCTTCAGATACATAGGAAACCTCTCAGACTCAAAGGTTCGGCCAAAATCATGTAAAAAAGAAAGAATGAAATAGCCTTCTCAAACATGCCATTGTCTCACTCTGTCGAAGTTCTATCAACCTAGCTTTCTACAAAGCATCCCAAATAATCCCTAAATTCAAGAGACTTAGACTTGGTATTTGCACCCTTTTCATGAAGCATTACCTAGTCACCTACACCACATCACGTGCTATCTCCCATGAGGCCAAGGCTCATCTATTACCATACACCTTTAGCCCTAGCCTCACCACACCACCTCAAAAGTAAACACAAGCTTCATCCTACCATCATCTTGGACAAGCCAAGTCCATGCGAGCCTTTAGCCTCGGGATAACTATACTTTAGGCTCTTTTCATTTGAACACCTTAATCACTATGCTCCATGAGCTTCTCATCTCATGATAATCATCATCTCCCCACAAGAAGAAGATACCCATATTAGAAAAGCGCTCTACTAGAGCATTTCATCTAAGGGTGACTACAAAAGACCAAGCATCTTCCTATAAAACTAAGTCATGCCTCAAGCATCCTAGTCAAATATGATCGCATCATCGATGCCACCACAACATATAGGTTCGTCATTCTCTCCTATAACGACAGCATCAACAAATCATGTCGTCAAAAAGAAAAGAGAGCCACCAAAGCTTAGATAGACATAACACACCATGACACACAAGCATACTAGGCACATTGCCTAATACATGTCATAGGTGATGAAATGAACATACATTCAATGAAGGCATCATCACCTTATACATGAAAAAAGAGCTCAAGACATGAGCTAATGTTTCAAATGTCATGCCAAAAAAAGAAGAAGAAAGCAATCAAACATTTCTCACTTGAATATATATATATAATACCTACTCTTGGCCCAAGATTTTGAGACTAGATATATACCCCCCATCATACTGGTTTTGAACCTCAAAATACACCATCCATAAGGTTTTGGATTTCGAAGTTGTTTCTCAACTTCTACACATTTTTTTCGACCTAGAACGTCGCTTAAACTTCTTCAAACCTTATTGACCCGGAATGTCACTAAAACTTCCTTTCAACCTCAAATGTAGCCAAAAACTTACCCAAGATTATCCTTGACCTTAGGATGTCAAGAAACTCCTTCAAAAATCATTCTTGGACCCCAAGAAGTCAATAAACTCTTTTCACAAATTATTTGTGACTTCGGGAAGTCAATAAACACCCTTACCATTATTTTTGACCTAGGGAAGGCAATAAATTCCCCATTCAAAACAAAAAGAAAAAAAAGAAATCATTCCTAACCTAGAGAAGCTTAAGTTCCCCATAAGAAAAAAAATGTTTCTGAACTCGGGAAGTCAATAAACTCCCACTACCATCATTTCTGACCTAGGGAAGTCAATAAATTTCCCTTTAAAAAAAATGGAAACCATTTCTAACCTCGGGAAGTCAATAAAGTCCCATTACTATCATTTCTTAGATAGGCAAGTTAATAAATTTTCCATCCAAAAAAAATAAATAAATCATTTATGACCGTATGAAGTCGATGAACTCTCATTACCATCATTTGTAACTTAAGAAAGTCATAAATTCCCCATTCAAAGGAAAGTCATTTTTGACTCGGGCAGTCAATAAGAGCCTATGTAACTATTCTTCTGACCTAGGCAGTTAATAAAACCTTTGAAATTACCCTTTTCGACCCCAAGAAGTCGATAAACTCCTACCAAACTTTTTTTCCGACCTTAGGAGGTCGATAAAACTCCTACATAAATTATTTCTGACCCTAGGAAGTTAATAAGCTCCTATATAGATTGTATCCAACCCTAGAAGTCGATAACTCCTTTCAAAAATCTTTTCTGACTCGGCCAGTCAATAAAGCCTATAAATATTAATTTTGACCACATGAAGTCAATAAGCTCCTACAAATATCATTTCCTACCCCAGGAAGTCGATAAACTCTAACAAATATCATTTCTGATCCGAGGAAGTCGATAAACTCTTAAAAATATCATTTTCGATTCTAGAAAGTCGATAAGGTCCTACAAATATCATGTCTGACCCCATGAAGTCAATAAACTTTTACAAATATTATTTTCGACTAGGAAGTTCATAAACTCCTACGAAAATTATTTCTGACCTTAGGAAGTGGATAAACTCCCAAATATTATTTCTTACCTTAGGATGTCAATAAACTACTCCCAAATTTTTTCTGACCCTAGGAAGTCAATAAAAGCCTCCCACTAATCTAAACTACTTCTCAACTTGAGACGTCATTAAAAGCCGGCATGCTACTATTGCTGACCGGAGTCAACAAGACTATCATTTGCGAAGTGTTAAGGGCCAGTAACCTAAATTGAACAATTTCAGCTACCCATACGGTATGTTAGTGCACTCAACACTTTAAAAATATAAGTACTTTGACCTTAGCCACTATGTGCCTAGGTCAAAGTGGGGGCTTCTGTTGACACATAACTAGTGTCGCCCTTTATGATCCGATGACAATAACTAGCCTAGGGAATTACTTTTCTTGGATCATTTAGCATGCGGACTAACAAAAACCGAGATTATAAGGAGTCTAAGGGAAAAAAAACATCAAAACCCATCACCTTAAAGGCTTCTAGAACAATCTAATAAACTTGCGCATCAAGGAAAGCCACAGTTCAACACACGGAGAAATCAAAGGGCAGCGAATATGCAGAATAATCGCTGTAAACCCAACGATTATGTTGAAAATAGCTGGGCTATGCAGCGAATTTAGTTCATATTCGCTGCCTATTGAGTTATCCAGGCGGTTTCTTCCAGACCTCACTTTATTTTTTAGCAAATTTGCTCAAATTCGTTCCTGGCCTAGTGAATATTACCATATTCACTGGCTATATTTCTGCGAATTTGGCCATATTCGCTGGACACTGGTACATTAAATTTGAGCATCGTCAAATGGGAAAGCCTTGCCTACATCAGCCCCATGCAATCAGAATGCAAAACACAAACAACAATCAGGTTTTGCCTAAATACATTTAGCCTCCCATTTTATACTTTTTCCAAATTTTCTTCACATTATCAAAGTCAAAAAACACAAATCGCCAAGAGCAAAAAAAAGCTTCCCAAGCAACAAAATTCCACGTGTGAGAAACGTCCAAGAAAATCCCATCCTAAAGTAGGCTCCCGAGGGTCTAAATCCTCGAAGATCGTCTTGTGAGAGATTTTTCATAATCATTTTTTTTATTCCTTTTATTTCACTTTATTCCATTTTATTTTATTTTCCTATGTCATGAATTGAGAGAAAATAATAACCTCAATATTGTTTTCTTTGATTTAATGACTACATTTGTTTTCTTTCTTTCCTTTTCCTTTTCGTTTTTTTTTTTTTTTTTTTTTTACTTTGTTATGTTCATTTTATTTCTTTTTCTTTATATCATGAATTTAGAGAAAATAACAATTCACAAATTATTTCCTTTTACTTAAATGACTCATATTTTCTTTCTCTTTTATTTTTTATCTTTCGATTTTGTTGTTTTATTTATTTCATTTTGTACATCCCTTATTTTCTTTATCTTTTTTTTTATGTCATAAATCCAAAGAAAACAATAATTCTAATTTTTTTTTGGTCCAATGACTTATATTTCACTTTGTTTTTTTTTTTTTTCATTTCTCTTTTGATGTAAGTTTTCCCATTCGGTAATTCCCCTCTCCCTAAGGACATTGTAATTCTTACTTTGCTTTATTTTTCTCTTTTGACATATTGGATTAACATGGATGCATGTGAAAAGTGATAACCTAATTGAATTGTATATAACTTAGATCAACATTTAGGTTAAAGTGACTTGAATGGAACCAAATAATCTTATTGTAAATTTTCTAAATCATGAGTAGTGGTCGTTATAAGATGAGTGAATTGGATGCATTCCACATCCAATTGGTACCATCGCCCCAGGACTTAGACTTTGGTCGTAAGATCAAGGAGTCAAAAGTACTACCCATTAGGAAGAAGGGGATAGGAGTATAAAAAGAACAATTTCATTGTTTTTCTAGAAACAAAGTGGCGAATGAAAACACCTCATTTGTGCCATTTAGTACCTAAAAATAATAAATTACAAAACATAACTTAATCCCCCAAAACACGCACCTTTCCGTGGGAGGACGTGTGCTTTAACCTTCCGCCACCCGTGGGAAGGCCGTGGCCCTAACCACACTAAGCAACCAACGAGCATCGAAAATACAATTCTAGCCAATCATTGGGGGATTGGGTAACATAAAAGATTATGGGATCTTGATCATGCCAATTTCTAGTCTAATATTTTCTAGGCGTTTTCTACTAAGAGGCTTGGTAAAAATATCGGTCCATTGATCATCAGTTTTTACAAAATTGCAACTCAATAAATCCTCTCTTGGTATTATCTCTCAAAAGCTGGTGTCTTATAGCAAGATGTTTTATTGTGTATGTTGGATGTGATTTTTGAAAATAATTATTGCACTTGTGTTGACACACAAAATTGGAATCCATCCAACATCCACACAAAAATATCCTAATTGAATTCTGTTTCTTTGAAGCTCATAAAACAAAACAAGGAACTAGTAAAGTGGTCATACCTGAGCTGCTTATCCTATAAGAAAGTATCGTGGAAGGTAGATGGTGAACTATGTGACGAAACTGGTTCGGGAGGTGTTCCTTCAACTGGGTTGTTTTCTAATTCTGACGAAGAAACAGTTCCTTCAATAGTTCTAGATTTGTTGTCCTTCTGGAAAGCAGTTAGATTCACCTTACTTGCTGTATTTTCTCATATTTCAAGAATTATGATTCACCTCATTAATGGCGCACAAATGGGAAAACCGCATAAAATTAAGGCTTCAGAAGCCCCTTTGATCAATGTTCCGTAGCCCTTATCAAAGGGTTGGATTGCCATCAATTCATAGATTTGACGTTGTCGAACTTGCCAACTTTATCAACTTCATCGTCATAAGTTGATGACCTACATGACATCACATATTCCTTGTAAGAATAATAAATTCATCAAAAGTATCCTCTTTCTTTTGTAAGAAGTATAATCAATATACAACAAAAGTAATCACCAACTGCCATAAAAATGTACCACTTCACCGTTTTCACTCACTACTCTCATTGACTCACAAAGGTCTTATGAGCAAAAGAAATGGGTGTGAAGTACTTACCACATACTTGATGCAAGGTTGTGAATATTTGTCTAACCTACTTTAAGCAAGAAATACGAACAAGTGGAAAGGATTCATAATACAACATGTAATAATCATAATGTCGTCACCTTTCCAAAACGATATACCTAGATTATTCATTCACAATTAAGCAACGATCATAAGTGAAAATCACCTTTTATCAAATGTTGAAAAAGAAGTAAAATTCTTATAAGTTTGTGAATAGAACTCTTAACAGAACACACATTATCAATGGAGGGTGCAGTGACTTACCAACCTTACCTAAGGCAATGATGTTACTTTCATATTATCACCGAATGTCATACACCCATCATATGAAGGCGTTGAGTGAGAGGAAATTATTCCTTTTCTCATGTCAAGTCCTTCGAGTAGCCATCATCCAGGTACTAAGTGCTACCCGCTCTATCTCTTGTCTGCACAAGCTTATTTAGGGCTTTATTTTAGGAACCCAAACAAGTTTGGATCCCTTCCTTTTACCTTTTCGAATCTCATTTTTAGTTGTTGACACCAAAATAGTGTCTCCCAAATGACCCAATGACGATAAATAGTCTACAATATCGTTCTCAGAAAATTCTAATACGCGAAATAATAAAACACGAAAAAAAATCCAAAGTTAAACCAAAGTCAAAAGGGCAAAATGGTCATTTCACCTGACCCTTGAAGCTTCTAGACCTCTCCTAGGATTCCCAACCAAAGGAAGCAAAAACCGTAACGGACGCATTAAATCAAGGGCCAGTGATTGAGGCCCAAATCGTTGCCCATCCAACTATTTCGCCCATAATCGATCGTAACCCAGCAAATTAAGCCATATTCGCTGGGCAAGGTAGCTATATTGCAACCAAATTGCTGTCTGTTAGCTCTCCCCTGACCGTTACAACCCAGGTGCATGGTTCAGTGCCCAACAAATATGATCATATTCTCTAGGCGCTCAAAGAATATGACCATAATCGCTGGGCAGCCCAGCGAATTTCCTCATAATCGCTGGGCTGAGCTGCATTAAATTTTTCACTTCTATATAAACCCATGCATTAACCTACGGTTTAATCATACATTCACATCCAAAACTCTCCAAAACCCCCCAGCAACCAGAGAGAATTCTCCATATATTTTATCATTTTTGTTCATCCATTTTACATATTTTTCTCACGCCAAAAACCACAAAAAAAGCCATACATTACAAAATCCAAAAATACACAATTTCGCGTATAAGAATTTTTGAAACCGATATCGACCAATAGTAGACTTTCAATGGTCCTCCTCTGCTAAGACACTCCTTAGGAGGGGAGTTGTGAATTTTCTACATTTTATTTCTTGTTTTTTTTTTATTTCTATTTATGTCCCAAAATTGGAGAAAATGACAATTCAATATCATTTTCTTTAATTTTAGAAAAATATTTTATTTTTATTTTTCTTCTGTCCAGTATATATTTTTCTTCATTTTCAAGTCACAAATTTGGGGTGATAAC
>ONZA01019392.1:1047-11291 GCA_900322205.1 Kewa caespitosa
ATAAGAAAACAACCATAATTCTACATGATTTTGCATCTAAGCTGAACTGAAACAAGAAGAAATTTTGACATCAGGCAAAAAGAATAAGGGTTAACCGATTGAAGCAATTCCAGACATATCCAATGTTAACTTTCGCTCGAGCAATATAACGCCGAGAAATCCCGATCCGAGACCCTCACAAACCTTAATCCTCTTTGCTCCCATCACTCCACCAACCATTGCTGCCGCAAGACATAACAGGGCACCAGCTGGACGAGCCTAATTGTCGCAAAAGAGATGAAGCGAAATCATTGAATCAAGTTAGAGAGAGAAAATGGGAGGTGAAGGGTTGTGGCGTTGAAATGTTGAAGGTTCTTTCTTTTTTCTTTTTTCTTTTTTGGATGGAAGAGATCTATAACTGGTGTAGAGTTCTTGTGTTGGTATAGTTTTAGTTATAGGGTCCTTCTATAACGGGTAACCAATGTTAAAGGCTTTATGTTTTTCACTTTCCCCCTTAGTTTAACAGGCCTTTTTGATAGTGTGGTTCACACAAACCGATATTACATTGTTAGCGAATTAAAAACATAGCGGGTAATAGTACACCCGCTATCGTATGTACCAATCTATTATAGTGGGTATTATTAAGCTCGCTATCATATCCTTTTTATTATTAAAATAAAATATAAAAATTACTTTTGAATTATGTTTCCTTGCACAGCCGCTAAAAAAAGGTATCATTATTTAAGCCCAATTTTGTAGTAGTGCGGCCTCAGGCGACTCGGCCCTCTTCAGGTTTGCCTTGGCTTCAGTCTCGGCCTTTTCTAGATGATCTCCCACTAGGGTGAGCTCTTCTTCTTAAGCCTTATTCTTAGTAGCCACAGCCTCCTTACGGGCTCTTTGAAGCGCGAAGTCATGGGCTTTCAGGCGGTCGTCGGCGTTCTCCAGCCACACTTGAAAGTTAGCATTCATTAAGTTGTAGTAGTCCACGGAGAGATAGACCTTAAACAAAGAAAACATTAGATAGCATATAAACAATACTTAGGTCAGATGTCAAACCTGGTGGGCCGTCTTCAGCGCAATGCTCTGAGTCACCCTCGAACTCATCTCCATGTCGGTGATGTCCTCGGTGCGGACGAAGTGCTGGATGGCGTAGTTTGCCACCTTCGTCTTCCCCTCCTTGGTGCGCTGAAAATACACCGGGAAAGGTCATACTCCATCCGGCATCTCCTTCTCGGCATCAAAGTCGACTCGCCTCGACTTTTCCTCCTTTGAAAGCTCCTCCGGAACCATGCCCTTGCCCTAGTTCTTAGTAGAGGGAGGGACTCACTCGTTACCCCCTTCAGTCAAGGCAGACCTCGACTTGGGCTCAGTTCGGACTTCTTTGATGAAGTCCCTAAGAGGTCCTCAACCGTCTCATCCACATCATCATAAATAAGGATGGGGAGGCAGTCGGAGGAGTTCCTCCTCAATCTCTTGCCTCCAGTAAACGAGGAAGCCTTCTTCCTCTTGGGCACGCCGACCACGACGGACTGCAGAAAAAAGATGAGTCATCAAGCAGTGTATGACAAGCGAGAAGATATTCGTAAATACTCACGGAGTTGAGAAACTCTTCCGCCATGAGCTTTAGGTCCTCAACCATCTTTGTGTGGACTTCGGCAGTAGAAGTCTTCCCCTGTATGTCCTTGCTCTCCCCGCACTACTTAAGGGTATCCATTGCTGCCTCTTAAAATGGGGAACGAAGAGGTCTTAAAAGGAACAAAGAAGAAAAAAACGAGCTGAGGAAGGTTAACTTCTAAAAGTACCCAAGCTTCACTTTAGGCAAACCCCAATGATGACAAGGAATTCCTCATCTCCCAGACACCTTTGCTGGCCCCTCTTCACTTCCTACAAGTATTATTTCCGGGCTTCGATGTCATCTATGGAGGGACGAGCCCATCTGCCTTCGAAGGCCGAGCTCACTGATTCGGCTGCATTCCATGATGGAATGCCCCACGTCACTTCGTCTTTCAGGCCCTTAAGGAAGACGAAGAACTCTTTCCAGCCGTGGTTTGAGCTGGGACGAGGTGGCCCCACCACATATTCGAGTTTCTCCATAAAGTTGAAGAACCCCTCTTGTGTGTTGCTTGGGGTTATAGCCTTCATGATGGCCACCCACAGCCCCAAAGTTGGCTCGACCTCATGGACTTTACAGTCCTCAATGATGTACAAGATCATCATCCACCTATTCTGAGCCAACTAGTAGGAAGAAAGCCTATAGTCAGGCAGGATAAAAAGGGTGAAGGGGTGGAGAGGTAGCTAAAATCCGGCCTCGTTCATGAGCTTGCGCTTCATAATTCTAGACCCCGGCGGTCTCATTACTATGCAACTCGGTCCCTGCCTCACCAAATTCACGTCATCCAGAAACCCGAACATCCCCGTCGTCGAGGCCACCTCATCATTCTTAATGGCCCAATAGCACCTGATCTCCTCCGTCGGCCTCTTATTCTTCTTTGAAGGATCTGAAGCCGACACCTTGGTCACCATTACCACTCTTCGATCCATGCGATTGGGAGGTCGGCAGGCAACTATGACTCCGGCAGACGAAGGGCTCGTTGCCAGTGCTGAAGCCAGGGTACGTAAGAAAACAAAACAAAGAATAAAATTAATTTATCGTAGGACAAAGTAGAATCGGGAATCTTTGGGAAAATGGCTCTTCACCCCTTATGAGGATGAAGGGACGAAGGCTCGACGGGCGGCAACACGAACTCGTCCTCGAGATCTCGAGGCTTCCTTTCGTAAACCTCTTGAGATGAACCATTCCCTTACGTGCTACCAATTTCCTCTTAACTGACCGCCAAGCCCGCGTCGGGGCCGGCGAGCCTACCATAATTGAAGGTGATCCACCCCCCTTTGGAGGCCCATCACCAGAAGGGGTCTTAGGCGTCACTGAAGGAGTTGGATCAGTACGTTTCGGACTCCAGGTACGCTTGTAAAATGACACATGGTTGAAGGGGTTGGGGTTACCATAATGACCCCCTCTATTATTTGCCAAACGCGTCTAGTGTCCAACTCAACCCCATCTCGGTCAAAAGCCTTTCGAGGGGGTTGATCCACAATGCCCTCACCCTTAGCAAGACGACTAGCTACACTTTAAAAGCTTAAAATATGCGGCCTTCTGTTCCGAATTTCACCCAGGTGATCCCTATTCCCCTTGGCCGGGCTACCAGATGCAGACCCCGAAGGCCGACTAGACATAATTGAAAAGAAAAGCTTCGGAAAAAGAAATACAAAGGAGCGAAGTATTACCTGGAAACACTAAAGCCTCGACTGAAGCAAAAGATATGGTCGAAGTAGTTGAAGATTGGAAACCGAAGTGTTTGAAAATTAAAGGACAAAGTACTTGAAGATTAAGCTCGAATGTACTTGAATAAAGAAGGACGAAGGACTCGAATTTCTGGGAATTTTCCCTCTCTAAAGGGGGGAACTTTCTCTTTCTAGAAATTAATGGGATAGGGTAAAGGTAAAATGAAAAATGTTGGACCTATTTATTTAAAGTTCACAATAATAACCCTAGGACCCCTGAGCAGTCGACACGTGTCGTACACAGCTTCCCGCTATGTTTCCACCATCCTTCTCCCTTTATTCTAGTTGACAAATTGAAGCACTTACTGGGAAACAGTTTAGATCACGTACCGACCTCAAAAGACGAGGTTCGACCTAATCCGAGGGGCAAATTTTTGTGCCCGTTTCCCCAAGGTCATGTTGACCATTGATCATAGCCCATTCTAGGGGCCTTTCCGTCTATTTGCTATTCATAAAGCACATCCTGAAGCACAGACCTTCCCGAGGAGGACCATGACCATCCACGAATAGGGTATGAAGATTTGAAGGACCTTCCCCAATATGCTTGGCGCATATGGAAGTTTCCACTAAGGGAATGGTCTGCTAAGGCATGCTAGGGCCCAAGAGCCAGCCAGCGCGATAGGACGCCGTCACCCCACCGAAAAGTTTCCAAACCCTAACTAGGGTTTGGACGATCAAAGGTCCTATAAAAGGATATGCACTCATCTTAAGAAGGGACACAGAAAACATTCTCTTATAATTATGTAGTTATTGCATTTCCCTCTCAGCAATAATTCATCAAGTTCTTGTGACCTAAATGCCTCTCTCTGCCTTTTATTTTCCGCTCAGCCTCCCACACGGCCGAATACTTCATCAGTTGCCCTGAACTGACGTAAGCATTAGAGGAATGTTCCCAGGACCTCGCCAAGGGTAGTTCACATTTTTTCTTTTGCAGGTCATCTCGGATCTACAGGAAGGACAACGGACGTCCTTATTACTCAAGTAACCAGAGAGAATTCGACCCTTTGAGTTTCAAGGGACCACTTTGACCCCAGAAACCCCCGAAATAGAACAAAACTAAATTACAAAAGTTCTAATTCGCAAGAAGTGGCCGTTTGTAAGAACGGGCAAATTTGATGCTTTCCACATCCGATTTGTAACATTGCCCCTGAACACAACTTTGGTTAAAATACTAAAAGGAGTCAAAAGATGGTTTCCTTATTTTCCTAAAATAAGGTGGCGACTCCAAGAACCCCAATTGTGCCATTTTTCACATCACAAAAAATGACGATTATACCCCCATACACGTACCTTATTTCGTGGGGGGTACGCGCGCCGTATTCAACTTCCGCCTTCCTCTTTCGGGAGTGGGTGGGCCTTGGCCCCTACAGTGGCGACTCCGCTGGGGATTTAACTTTAAGAGGGTGAAACTTGAAAACGAGTTAGAAATAAAGATGTAAATCGATTTGGTTCAAAAAAATGCATGATTTTTCATGTAGTATCATGCGCACGCGCACTAACTAACCCATGATCAACCCCGAAAGGGACGAGTTTGGTTACAAGGAGGGCCCATTAGATTCTCCATGAATATCCTAAACGACTCTCTACTCATGACCTTTTCTTTCATCAATTCAATGGAAGCAAAAAGGTAACTTACGGCGCTTGTGCATTCCATAACGTTGTAAGGAGCATGTATGTTGTGGAAGCCTTTAGTCTCCCTAACTAGTCATTTTCAAACCGTGGAGAATTAGAGCCATTGTATAGGTTTGAACATAGCAATCATATTGCATTCTCATGCTTGACATTTGCAATTCATCTTGCTTTGCATTTGGACGTAAACTGGGGGGCTTTACGGTTCATTTTACCTCCTAGAAGTTTAGGTATTCTCCTTTTATTTTTGGGATCACCCTTCTAAATTTGTTCCTCAACTAACTCTAGGGAAGGATCCGTTCGTTGGACCCGCGGTGAAGATAACTGACTTCGTAGAACATAGTCTCTAACACCATCGTTCTCAACTCTGTACCGTTCATTTTTTCTCGAACCCAAGTTACCGCCTCCTGCGTTCGTACATCAACTCAAGTTTGAAATGGCCAACCACCAACCTACCCTCCAAGAAATTGCCACTCCCATCCAAAACTTGGCTGAAAAAGTGACCCAAATCGAAACCAAGAATGTCGAGGAAGTTGACCAAATTAAGGGAGAGCTTAAAATGTTTTAAATTGTCCTAAAGCATAAGAAACTCTTTAACCAATACCATGAAATTGAAGGGATGACCCCAAACCTCGCGGGCACTTCCCTGATAAGCCAGTCCTCTCGAACTTGCCTAAGTTCAAGAGCACTGACAACCCTAGGATCCATCTTTGGGCATTTACCATCACCGTCACTCTCAAGGGTATTGATAAGGAACTATTCCCTCACATCTTTCATATGTCCTTGGATGAACCCACGTCTAGTTGGTACTATGGACTCGACACTGAACGAGTCAAAACATGGGAGGATATAAGCCAAGAGTTCCTAGCTCAGTATTAGTACAATACCAAGCTTCCCATTACTATGTTGGAATTAGAAGCCACTAAGAACCTCACATGAGAGGCGTTCATGACCTTCGTCACTAGGTGGCGAGAGAGGGATTAAATGCAGTTCTAGGCCCAAATTTAGGAAACATATGATTTTTCAACCTATAAGTACTTTCCTCCAACTTATGGAGGTAGGATTGGAAATTGAGGATGAGCTTCCCAACTCAGAAGTGAAATGGACTAAGGGCAATAAAAAAAACGATAGCACCAAGCGGAACAATACAGCAAAGGTGAATGAAGTCAACACCCTCAACAAGGGAAGACCTCCACGTCGGGGGCGACAAGCCCATACCCCATCGGGTATGACTCTAACCCAAGCTCTGGGGCGGTTAATAAAAAAGACTTATTTACAGCCAATTAGGCTGACTCTCGATGTCCCAAACGGTCAAGAGCTACGATTTGACAAAATATTGCAAGTATCATTGTGGCAAGGGCCACGAAACCAACAAGTGCTGGACATTAAGAAACGCGATCCAAGAGCTCATCGACAATGGCACTTTACCATTGCTAAAGGCCGCATGCGACCCAAATAATAATAAGAGATCCCCTCGCATCCCAGGAGGAGTCCAGTTTTGCCATATCTAATGACCACCTACATTTTGATCCCACCTTAGCATAGGCAAGCACTCCTTGCGGCACTCAACAAAATATACACCCCGCCCAAAACATCTACCAAATAATTCTTAAATTTTATAACGGAAGAAAGATCGCCCACCACGATCACATTCTCGGATTAGGAATCACCGAATGAAGGCCATAAGAGACGGCATTCCCTTCGATAGCCCTAAGCACACTTATCTTCAGACCCTAAACGGACAATTTCTTCGGGTAGGCGACAACTTTTCCTACAATGGATTTCCCAAACCACATTACCTTTGAGAAGAAGGCACCTTAATCCCAAGATTCTGCATTTTTCAGGATTGCAACCTTCCAGAAAATGAGATCCCTAAGCTTCCGGACCAAGTACCTCGTGGTTGGGCTCAACCTTTAACACATTACACTTTGGGACCAAGTAATTCATCGGGACCAAATATCAATAAATGAATGATGATTCTGCTTACTCCTTGGATTGTTTTGTCACTGATAAATGCGATAAAGATAAGTCACTCATGCGGTCCATGCTCGAACATGAACAAAAAACTTCGGTAATTGAAGAAACCGAAACAATTAACTTAGGACTAACGACAAACTACAAGAGGTTAAATTAGGTCTAACTTTCACTCCAAATGAAATATCAAAACTAATTGAGGCAGCCGTTTCCCATTGAGGTTGAGATACCTTCCCTTAGGTTAGTTTTAGAAAGTGATATTCCCGAGGCTGACTGGGTAAGAGAAATATATGAACATTTAATCTAGTTAGATGATAGGCGTCTAAACGCCTTACAAAATGTTCAAATGTATCAAAGAAGGGTGGCTCATGCCTTTAATAAAAAGGTACGACCACGATCACTAAAAGAAGGGGACATGGTTTTAAAGGAAAACCGAGCACCTATACGAGACCCACACAGTAAATTTAGAGAAAATTGGTCAGGACCATATATAATCAAGAAGATCCTTTCCGGAGGAGCGGTCTTACTCTTGGATCTAGATGGAGTAGAATTATCACAACTAACCAATTTAGACCAATTAAACAAAATTTACGCATAATTCCCAAGTTTAATAATTATTTAACGCCCATATATTGCCGAAGATAATATTAGGCAAGCAAAAAAATAACAAAATAAAATCCTTTATCAACTTGAACTACAATCGAATTGATTACCATTCGAATACGTAGGTAACTCCACAAGGGTCCGACCACAATAAAAAAAATCAAAAACTTGTGTTGCAACTGGGGGCTTCGCGTTATGCGTCATATCGTCCATCGAAGTTCAGAATGTAGCTTCAACTCTTCCTCATTTAGTAGTCGCATCGATCCTCAACTAGAGTTTAATTCGGGATTAGGAATCAATAATCCTTTTTTGTTTTTGATCCCTTTGCCCCCCTTGTAAATGCTTTTTTCTTTTATTGCATTTTGTGATTTAATTCATTTTTTATTCATTTTGAGCATATGTATATCCACAGGATATTTGTTACAATTTTGTACATAAACTCCTATCCATCTTTTTATTCATTTTTATTATTCATTATTCTTTGTGTATATATGTATGTGTACATAAACTTGCTTCCCATTTCATACCTATTTATCATACGTGTATATATGCGCATCAACACAAACAAAATTCCTAAAAAAAAAATTTTGTTACCAATAGTACCTTCCTTTTACAAAACAAAAAAAGAGCAAAAAAAAAAATCAAAAATACAAAGCATTTTTTTACAAAAAGAATTTTCATAAACATTATTTTTGGGCTCGAGGGAGACAATATCTGGCTCGTGGTGTTGACCCACATTTCTTGAAGATAGAGGGAGAGAGACAAGAAAATTGTTTTACGCATACAGAATCAAATTTGGAATACCTCTTCAAGGAGAACACCACCATCAGAGTACATGGGTGTCCCAAAAAGAAAATACAAAACCTAAAGAGTATGGTGCACACCCTTTAAGCATTCCTTTTAGGGACATTTACATAATATAGACCCTTGTCTCGTCCACGCGACTAATGGCTAGGTCTAATACCATAGCTCTTATTTCTTCCTATATCAATTGCACCAAAAGAAATAAAATTTAGGCATACGAAAGGTTTTCACATTCTTCCTCACCTCAAGGATCCTCACACAAAGGCCCATACCTCGTCCATGGCTAGGTCTTAGACAAGACTTTTTGATTTATCTTTGTATTAAAAGGAAAAAAAATCAAAGAATTAAAATGGTGTCGATTGCATCAACTAGTTGTCAAGTTAGTTTTTAACTCAAGATTGAAGCATGACCAAATCAGCCATTCAAAGAAGACTTATTCTTTGTCATGCACAAAACGCCCGATAGATCGATCACCCAAAAGAATGCATCTTGGCAAAAGTTAGGGCAATTCAAAACTTTCTCGAACTACATTCGGCCTGATTTTCATTTGGATACGTAGGAAACCTCTCGCACTCAAGATTCGGCAAAAATTATGAAAAAAAAGAAAAATAAAAAATTTCAAAAGGGCCATTGCCGCTCTTTATCAAAATTTCAACATTACCATTTGCATCCCAAATAATCTTTGATACCAAAAGACTTGGAGTTGGCATTTACACCCATTTTCATTAACCATCTTCACCTGCCATCTCAGGAAAACATCAAAGATTATGCCCTCACCTACACCGCAAGCTCAGCCTTCATTGCATGCTTTCCGCCATGAGCCCAAAGCTCATCCATTACCAATACACCTTGAGCCCCAGCCTTACCACACCACCTCAAAATAAACACAAGTCCATTCAAGCATCACCTAGGACAAGCCAAGTGCATTCGAGCCTTTCGCCTTGGACAAGCCAAGTCCAGGTGAGCCTTTAGCCTTAGGATAACTATAATTTAGGCTCTTAGCACCTTCATGAGCATGTCGACTCAAGAGAATCATTATTTCCACATGAGAAAGTGATACCCATAAAATAAAAAAAAAAAGCGCTCCACTACAGCATTTCATGCAAGGATGACTTACACAAAGGCCAAGCAAAATGAGTCACGCCTCGAGCATCCTAGCCAAACATGGTCACATCATCGGCCACCACATCACATGAGTTTGTCATCTCTCGTATAATGAACAAATTGTGTCATCAAAAAGGGGAAAAAGGGCTATCAAAGGTCAAAAAGACACATGACACCCAAATGACAAGCATAGTAGGCACCTTGCCTAGCACATGTCATTGGTGGTCAGATGAACCGACATGCAACCCAGGCATCTTTACCTTACATATGTTATACAAAAAAAATGCAAGACATGAGCCAATGCTAACAATGCCATGCCTAAAAAATTGCAATCACACATTGCGCACTTGAATACATGGAGTAAAGAAAATTAAAAAAAATAAACGGAAAAAAAAAAAATCTTTCCTTATTGGCTCAACCAGTAGATAAAGGACGTGAAATCATTATGACCCAAACGGTCCACGCACTACTAGAAAACACGTGTTTTTCGACGCTTTTTTTGTTGTTTTGTAACAGTTAAAAGCGTCGAGAAAATTAATCTCGACACTTACAAAAGCATCAAAAATTTCAGTGTCGAGAATTCTGTCGACACTTTTGTCTGTCCAATTATTTGGCATATCTCGACACTTATTATTGCCAAGACCTTTTGTTCTTAGACACTTTCTTTTATCATGATTATTTATTCCCCAGCTGCTGAACCGATTGGCGCCAACCCCTGTTGGCACGCAAAAGCGTCGAGAATTCTTTTTTGTTTAAGTAACATGTTTCTTAGCTATAATGCCTAACCTCCTCTTAATAAGTATTTGCGA
>ONZA01019411.1:3125-14480 GCA_900322205.1 Kewa caespitosa
AACTAAATCTTATTTTTTTATAAAATATTTAATATGTATTTTTGTGCATTGCACGGGTAAAAAAATTAATACTAGTATACTAAAGATTGATGAGAGTAGTGATTTAAAGTATCGTAGTTTTATAAATTACAAGCTAAACTGAAGGTTTATTTTATCATCCTTTCTTACTCTTTCAAAAAAATATATATTCTCCTAATTAAGTATCTTATAATCATATGTGCGGATAACTGAAGGGGAGTGAATTGTGAAGACTCCCTATTTTTAAATAATATTTTATTTTTACATAACTAAACATGAAATCCATGACTGGTGTAGTGGTAAAGACACTAATATGGTATATTGGAGGTACAAGGTTCAAACCTTGTTCCAAACATTTTTCACCAAATATTAAAAAATTTAGGACGCAAGTGATGAGTCGGTTCCAGTTACCCGTCGGTTCCGGTTCCGATTTCGGGTAATCGGTTCCGGAACCGGAACCGCCTGGGTAACCGGCGGTTATCGGTTTCGAAAAAATAAAAACCAGAATTGATGATAAACGGTTTCTAATTTTTGAAACCGGTACCGAAACCGATTCTGATTCCAGAACCGCCGGTTCTTGACCAGTTCCAATTACCCGGCGGATATCCGGTAGGATGCTCACCCCTCCCCATCCCTACTAATAGAAATATCCAGTTTCAGGTTACCATGGGCCAGAAGCCAGATAGAGGGCCCATCAATCGATTAGTATAAAACAGCATAGGCCCACATCAATCGCAGTCAAGATTCAAGAAAGAAAGACGAACTGATCATAAAACCGAAGAATATTTGCGAAACAAGACAGACAATCGTCATTCATCAAATTAATAATCAATTCATTCATTCATCAATGGCAATGAGATCTATCGTTTCGCGCTCATCGCCAGGTCGTTTCATGGAGAGAGGTTCTCCTTCGTCATCGCTCTTCTGTCGCTACTTTAGCGATGGCAAAGGCCGCATTTTCAGTGAAGAGGAGAAAGCTCAGGAAAACATCTACATCCAGGTACGTATCGTAAACATGATTGTTGCTTGTTTTTAAAAATTTGAAGTTTTAAAAATTGCGAAATTTGTGTTGCGATTGTTCTGATATTGTGATTGATCGTGTTTTCCTGTGTTTTTCCGGTCTCGTTTATGTGTTTTTTGTGTTCATATCGCTTGATTGAACGTGAATCTTGTTGTTTGATTCATTTCTTTTGTTTCGTTTGCTTAAATTTGATTTATATGTTAGCCGTTGTGTGATTGAGTAGAAGAAGTAGAGTGACTGATGTTAACTTTTGTGAGCTGATTTGTCATTTTCGCGAGGCTGATGATTGATGTTAATGTTTTTGTGTCTCTTTTCATATCGATTTTGAAGTTCGGCTCGATTGAACGCGATTCTTGCTGTTTGTTTCATTTCTATTGATTTCGTTTGCTTTTAGTATCGATTTATATGTTAACTTACGCGCAGTAGAGTGAGTAGAGCTTATAGGACCAGAAGCGTGAACACGACGTACCTAGAGAGAGAAAAAAATAGAGAGAGATGAGTGAAAGCGATATTTCCTGACCTTTGGAGTAGGGAATAGCTGAACTCTTGATGTTATGCATAATTATATGAAAGGTTGTGAAATGCGTGGAGTGTATGATACGAAATAGGAGATGTGTACCGTCTCTTTGTTAATCTTTTGTTGTTTGATTTTTGTTCATTTGATTTTGATTTGCTTAAGATTGACTTTAGGTTTTGTGCAAAATGAGGTGAGTGGACGCGATGTTTTGAGTGGCAAATTCTATTACTGTTTGGTTTTGAGGTGATAAATCTACAGGAATGGTTGTGAGGTGGTGTATGAACTTTAAAGAATAGTGATGTGGTATGTCTTGTTAGTGACTATGATGCGGCATCTCTCGATCATATTCAAAATGTGGGGTACCAATCCAAGTTGTTACCATGTTCTATTGACGTTGTCTCTGTTAGCCTGGTGATATAATTAGGTTGTGGTCATGAAGTGCGGTTTTTATCTCCATTTTCACTTGGTATGGGCATATATTGTGGATTGAACCAGAGGCTTTTTACTTTCTGAAGAAGATGGAATTTTGTTATTTCTTTCCTCGTTTGCGTAACAAATTGCTAATTTAATTCGTTATTTTGTGTTTACTTTGGCTTCTTTGTCGATATTTATGTTAGTTTATCCTACCTAATGGCTTTATCTATGATCAATTACCATTTTTTAGTGTTCTATTTGTTTATATGTGGATTGTGGATGGGTGAAACTGGAATTGTTTGCTTTGTAGAAAATGGAGAGCTAGGGGTTGGGAAAAATGATGCAATATTAGATGGAGAAAGAGATCGCCCAATTGAAGCAGGCTTCTTTCCTACCAATGTCGTTAATCATTATTATGTGGAACTTGTTGTGTCTGAATGACAGGAAACTGTCTGCTAGGAGTACATGTAATTATTAATTTAGATTAACGAATTGCTACTTGAATTCACCCTTTCATGCTTGCTTCTCTTGTAAAGCTGATTTTATGTCATCTTATTCTCCCAAGTGGCAGCTCGTATTTTGTAATGATTATAGGATTAGCGTGTTTATTTATGTGCTTTCTTTGTGGTTCTTGTTGCATGTTTGATGAATTACGGATTGCTTTCATTGTAGAAAATGGAGAGGGAGAGGTTGGAGAAAATGAAGCAGAAGTTGGAGAAGGAGAAAGCTGAGAAAGAAAAAGAAGCTGCGAACAAGGTATTCTTATTTACATTTTGGTTTTTCTTTGTTTATTCTTGTCGTCCTTCTTATCTAGTTAGGTTTCCTTAAATGGCCGGTTATGAACTGATTGTTACTGCTTGTTCATATCTACAACTGATGGAGACTGTTAGACAAGAACATAAAGTCTCCTGTGCAGTCACATTTGATTAATTATGTGGTCAAAAATTATGGTCATGTTCAATTATGAGTTGTTATGTTGAGCAACTGATGGATGTGATCTTTTTGATACAAGCTTACAACCTAGTAATCAAACGTCCAGCAGATTGAAGTTTTGCGTATCGATATGGTTTACTTTTCAGCTTTTTAGTGACAACTAGTAATTAAATGCATGATTTGTAGTACTTTAGCACTTGCATGAATGGATCTCATATGTGAGTCACAACAAGAAAGAGTTTTGCCATACTGCAAAATATGTTTCAGTAGTCACTGCATTTGCTTTCTTGGTCATGTACATGTTCCATCTATGTTTGGTGATATGAATATTAGTCATCAATTACTTTAAAATAACATTTTGTACTGCGTTTGGAGTACCGTCTTCAACAGAATAAGAATGTTGAACTCACTTGAGCATGTTATGAACCAGCACGATGTTGTATGCTTCTCATAATTGCTTCCTGGAGTGGCTAAATATCAAGTGATGACACTGAAAACATGGAAGTCTTAAGAAGAGTCTATCACTCTTCTGTGACAACGTGTCTCGTCTCTTTAATTCTTTTGTGCTGTCGCTTGACCTGATTGGTTTTCTTTGCTCTTCAGAAACCTGAAGGAGAGACTCACAAGGACTAAGGCAGCTGGAGAGCATGCTTAACCTTCCGGTTCGTTTGATAGTTTCCTGAGAAATAAATGTACGTTGTATAGTTTGGTGGTACAATGAGTGTGTGTTTCCGACCATTGGAACTAATTCCTTGCTCTATCCCTTGTTCCTAGTCGGTGAAACTCTGCTTATGCTAAACCTGTTTGAAGCCACCATGTAGTCGTCTTCGCTGTCTTCGCTGTCTTCGCTGTCATGAACTTTAAGTCATGATTGCATGTTGACAAAACAAATGTATGGAGTCATAATTTGGCAATGTCTTTCTCTGCTATTCCGACTTGGCAGTCTGTTTGGCTGTTGCTTTTTTCTTTGTTCAGAAAGTCTATTTTTTCTGGTTGCTAGGTTTCAGGCCATGCTTAGTTGCATGTTAAGAGACGAAAATTGAAAATGTAACTAATCAGCCGACTACATCAAAATAATCAAGTGTGTCTGACAATATGTCTGTTTGATGCCTAGTAAAGTTCATTTGTTTCTAATTCCTATGGCCAATCCCAAAGGAGGTCTAATCAACGACATGCTTACTCTAACCGCTAGTACCATTAATGTTCGACGCTCTAAAAGGGTGTCGCAATTGGTAAGAGTTGTGACATCCATTCTACATGTCACTAGTTCGAGTCCTATCCACAAGACAACCCAACTTCAGTTTTTGTCTCACAATTATGGTCAAGTTTAATGCGCCAGCTCTCTCTCCGGCCTTTGCATGTGTTCCACCTTATTTTCTCTCGTCATATTGTTTACATTATTTATAATTACTAACTTTTTTTCATAGTGATGTTTTTGTATGTAAATGTTGTTATATTAGGAATTACTATTAACTAATTGGAATTTAGAAAGGTGCAAACATGCATGAAAAGTTATAGTTCAAATTGCTTCATTTGAGAATACATAACAGCATGCAATAACAACACAACTTAACGCAATAAGCAACTTCAGCAACCACCTCTTCCCCTTCATCGTTTATGTCAAATATGTTCAATAATGCCAAATTTAAGTTGGAATCCATTCGCCTTTCCCCAAGTTGAGTCATTAGTCACTGAAACACTGTCTAAAGCAATTGACGTGGCAAATGCTTGAACAAGTACTAACAGAGTAACAGAAAATAAACTAGTTCGTAAACAATTTGTTCGCAAACATAAAGGAGCCGAGCATTGTATTGCTTTGCTCACTCTACTCATTCATTGAATGAGTTCAAAGGTCATGCTCATGTTTGTTTATTTAATGAACGAATGACCTTTAACCAAGTTTCGACCAAGCTTGTTTATGAATCTTCACGAACGTATCCTTTCACTTGCGGCCTTACTTTCACAATACACCAGTCACCAGTGAACAATAGTTGCAGTTCCATTCCCACCAAACTTTCATCACAAAAGTTTAGATTCCATCACACTAATTATTGTTATCAACTAACACAGAGTTGTTATCCAAATCCAGGCTGGTAAAGGAAACACTTGCATTATTTAGACTGGCATCTGAGTTTGTACTACAATTTTGATCAACTCCCACCTCACTCTAATTATTCTTGTCCTTGATTAAATTCACAGTTGGCACATGTGTTTCTAACCCAAGAAACCTCACTATAAAAGACCTTAGTCTCTCAACCAGTGCCTCAGAACAAGCAAAGCAGTTCTATCTTAATCTACAATTTCTCAGAAAAAGAAAAAAAAAATTACAAGTCTCTTTAAGAGAAATGGAAGCCCACAAAATCGCAGCTGTATTTACCATTAGCATTTTGGTTCTTGCAGTTTTTGCCAAGTTTGGTGTTGAAGCTGCATTTGAAAATATGGGAGAAATGGCTCCAACGCCAGCCCCACAGAGTGCAGGATCTGGTCTTCAAGTTTCAGGCTTGGTTGCAGGGATTGTTTCTTTGATGCCATGGTTCATGGCTTAAAACTGTTTTGGTGGTCGTTTGGTTCCTTTCGGGAGTTCACAATTTTCAGGACAGTGTATTCGATGATAGATTACAGTGGCTCAATTCTTTCCTAAATTATTGTACATTTAAGTCTGTAATTTCAATGTAAATATCTTACATAATAACCTTAGTTCATGGAAATAAAAACATTGAACTAATATTCACTTAGTATCGTATCACTAATTCGTTTTTTTTTTTTTTTTTGGTCCTAAAGATGGGCAACAAGCCTCAAGAGAAACTAAGGGTTAACCAAACGTGGGAATGCGACCCCGCTAATGTCCTGAAGGACTAGACCTGCGATGCCCGGAGGGGGGCTGTCGAAGAAGTGAACTCGGTGGTCGAGTGTCAAACCGTAGTTAGCAAGCCCGTCCGCGACCCCATTAGCCTCCCGGTACACATGTTCGATGCAGACTTCCCAATCCCGATCAAGGAATTCCTTGCATTGCGCTAAGAGAGAGGCATGTTGATTCTCCCAAACCACCTCGTTCTTCAGAAACGACACAACCACCCGAGAATCCACTTCAATGATGAGCTTCCTTGCCCCTTCATTCCAGGCCATGGATAAACCTAGGAGTACTCCCCATAGTTCAGCCATAGTAGCACTACAACACCCCAGCTTGCGAGCAAAGCCTTTGAGCCATTGGCCCCTGCACCCACGAAGAACACCACCCGTTGCTGCTTGGCCTGCGTTACCTTTGGCCGCCCCGTCGGTGTTTAGCTTCGTCCATGATTGTCGTGGTGCCACCCATCCAACATAGACCAGGACCTTGTTCACCGGTTCAGAAGTTTGATTCACTTCCTCCATTGCTTGAACGATCTCTCGCATTTGCTTCTTTAAGTATTCAATCGGTGAGAGGGGGATCCTCATATGACCACCCCAAACTCTATAGCATCGCCATCGCCAAATGCTCCAAACCGTGAGGAGGAACATCTGGTTCCAGTCCCATTCCTCGGTTGTGCCTAGATGCTGTTTACAGTTACAGTAGAGCCAGTCACGGAGTGGCCACGTATAGAACTCCGCCCTCTGTCTTGGGTGAACTAGTTGGTTCCAAATCTGAGATGCCGCTGGACAATCTCGAAGCAAATGAAGCGCATCCTCGTCGCCTGAAGTACAATACTCACATGCAGCACTTGGGGTTAAACCTCTTCGGAATCTGGCTTTGTTTGTCAGAATTCGATCGTGAAGGCCCAGCCACGCAAAGGTTTTGAATTTCTCAGGGCATCCCACTTGCCATACCGCGGCCCAGGCTTTGTCCACAATATCATTTGACCTTGGTCGTATCATGTCATACGCTGAGGCCGTGGAGAAGTTTCCAGAAGAAGTGCCCGCCCAAGCAAGGCTATCATCATGTTGGGAGTTAGTGTCAATGCTGATGGAGGCTAACTTTAGAAGAACTAGAGCCAGTAGCTTATTATGAAAGTGTTCCCATCTCCATCCCATGCCCTCTTCCCAATAATCAGCTACTGTACTCTCAAGCTCCTCTGCTGGGATGTCTCCTGTCGCTAGCTTGGACAAAGGTTCCTCAAACCCTCCCCACTTATCGCTCCAAAATTTGGCATGATTGCCGTTGGTCACGCTCCATGAACTACCCTTCGTAATACAGTTATTGCATCTTGTCAGGCCTCTCCACAAATGGGAAGCCCCCGCCACTTTCCGGAATGTAGTGGTATTGCTCTGCCGCCCACCATATTTAGCTCTTAGGACTCGGGCCCATAAAGAAGAATGATCCTTATGGTAGCGCCATCCCAGCTTGGATAACATTGCTACGTTTGCTTGGCGAGCCGAACGGATCCCGAGGCCACCTACCTCCTTAGGACGACAAATTTGATCCCAACTTACCATATGAATCTTCTTCTTCTCTCTCGTATCCCCCCACAGGAAGCTTCGGCTTCTCTTATCAAGGTCGTCGCACACCGGGCCTGGGAGTAGGACTGTCTGCATGGTGTAGGTCGGGATGGTGGAGAGAACCGACCTGACCATGGTCAGTCTACCCGCAAATGATAGATGTTTGGCCTTCCAACCCGCAAGTCGTCTGTTCACCTTCTCAACGACATGCTTGTAGGTTGTCTTCGAGACGCGACCATTAACTATTGGGACCCCCAAGTACTGTCCCAAGTCATTGGTCATGCCAATATTCAACCTCTCGCTGATACTCTGCTGTGTCTTATCAGGCACGTTGCTCGAGAAGAAGATGGCCGATTTCTCCACGCTTACCTTCTGCCCCGACGAAGTACAGAAATCATGAAGGCAAGCTAATATAGAGTCCGCTTGTTCAAGAGAGGCTTCACCGAAGAGCATCAAAACATCCGCAAAAAACAAATGGCTAATTAGGGGACTTTTGCGGTTAATACGAATCGGGTTCCATCGCCCTTCATCGACAGCCAACTGTATACGATGTGCTAACCTTTCCATGTAAAGGACAAACAAATACGGGGATAGTGGGTCCCCTTGACGGATGCCTCGGGAGGGTTCGAAAGGGTCCAATTGCTCCCCATTCCAAAGGATTCGCATCCTTGTTGACGTGATACATGCAAGGATTGCGCATGCCATGCTACTTGGAATTGGCAACTCATGAAGAGTGTCACCAATGAATTCCCAACGCAAGCGATCATACGCTTTCTCAAGGTCGATCTTGATGGCCATCCACCCCTTGCTTTTATTGCACTTTTTCATGGAGTGAATGACTTCCTGGGCAACAACGATGTTGTCTGAAATTTGCCTCCCATGCACAAAACTAGCTTGATTCGGGGACACTAGCTGTGGCATAATGGGTTTAATTCTGTTAACGAGGACCTTTGTTATCACCTTATAAATGACGTTACAAAGTGATATGGGTCTAAACTGTGTGATTCTCTCCGGGTCGCCAACTTTGGGGATCAACACGAGAAGGGTGTCATTGACACCCTCGGGGAGCTCAAGGGTCTCGAAAAAGGTCCGGACGAACTTGCAAAGGGAGGGGCCGGTGATATCCCAAAACTTCTGGAAGAAAACCGCATGGAAACCGTCGGGGCCCGGTGCTTTGTAGGGACCCATCGCGAACAAGGCCGCACGTATTTCCTCATTACTGAACGGAGCAAACACCGAGACCATGGAAGTTTGGTCTATATGGGGAAAGCAGCCTTCAGGGATCAGATTGCAGTATGGCGTCGTTTCCTTTTTGTACAAGTTGGTATAGAAGTCCAAAGCCATGCCTTTCAAGGTATTCGGGTCCCAAACCCAATCCCCGTTCTCATTCATGAGACCTTCGACTCTGTTTTGTTTCCGTCGAATGTTAACCGAGGTGTGGAAATAAGAGGTATTTCTATCTCCATACCTTATCCATTCCCCCCTTGCTTTTTGAAACATAAGCATTTCTTCTTGAGCAAGAATCAAGTCAAGGTCTTCTCGTATCTCCCTCTCCAACTTCAGAAGTCATGGAGTGGCTCTCTCCGTAATCTTTCGCTGGACACCCTCTAATCGAGCCCATGCATGGCGCTTACGTTTGAAAATGTTCCCAAACGTGTTTCGATTCCATTCTTGGAGGTGAGACGACGTATGCTTGAGGTCCTCCTCAATGGGCGCTATTCCGGACCAAAGTCCCTGAATGAGTTGCGGGAACTCATCATGCGAGAGCCAAGCCGCTTGGAACCGAAACGGTCTCGATGATCTTGGCGGTGGGTCAACTCCATGAGAGCAAAGGAGCAGCGGACAGTGGTCCGAATTGCTTCTCGGTAAGTGCTTTACTACTGCCTCTGGGAACATGTTCCTCCATTCAACGTTGCACAATGCTCTATCCAAGCGCTCGTACACCCTATTGTCCTCCTCTCTTCCACGGCACCAAGTGTACTTCGAGCCTGTGAAGCCGAGATCAACCAGCGCCATGTTGTCTATCCAGTCCGAGAAGCGTTTGCACCTTCGTGAGACATGGGTGGATCCTCCTCGCTTTTCCTCCGGGGAAGCAATCTCATTGAAATCTCCCCCGAGGACCCATGGGTGATTATGGGAAGCGGCTAGGTCCATGAGGTCTTTCCAGAGTTGTTCGCGTGTCGTCTCATTCGGGCTTGCATATATCGCTGAGAAGAGCCATGATTCCTCATGATGGCGCGAAATAATCGCATTAATACATTGGGATGTACTGGACACAACTTGAATGGTTACTTCTTCCATCCTCCATAGTGGCCAAATTCCACCGCTAAAGCCTTGCGCCTCTACACGGTGGGCCCCCGAAAAGCATGGCTGAACTAGTTTATCGCAAGTGCTTAGGCTTACTGTATACACTAATTTTAAGGAGTAACATTTTTTGAAATACAGTTGCCGTCTAAAAGTGACACTCATTGAAGCGAAAATTCACCCGCTGAAGTAATTCTATAGTATACTGTATTATTTAGGATTTTAAACATTCGATACTGTGTATGAAGTTTCAAGCATGATAGTAACTTTCAGTTCCAATGACAGTGGGTTGTTGTGTTGCGTTAGTACTGTTTATTACCACCATGCGTATGAAGCTCCGTTACGGTAATATAGCATGATCTGAGAAGTGAGATCAATCCATTTACGAAATAAACCTCTATTATCAAGTGGTGGAAAAAGAATCAAAAACGGATCTTGAGGCGCAGAAGGGTGCTGCACCAAATTCACATGTACAGACTACAGACCATCTCCCCTTGTTACCCATGAGTTAGCTTGTTGGTCAGCTCTTTTGTTGTTTTCCATAACAATGGAAAATGTATATCAATAAAGCTAGGTTAGAAAGTGTTCTGATTGAATCAAATATTCTTCTCTTCTGATATGCTTGTGTTCTCTTCAATATCGAGCTGTTGGTATTGCTCACAATTCATTCTTCTGCCACCATTCGTCTCTGTTGAATTTTTCAGTAGCTGCTGATCTGATTGGACTTTCCTTTTTCTCAGAGACTCACGAGGACCAAGGCAGATGGACCATCTTTGACTTCCATCAGAGCAAGGAACAACACGAGGAACAGCTGGGGTTGATCAGATAAGTTGTTTGCAGTGAGGGAACGACTGAAGGAACAATGTACTCATTGATTTTCTAGTTTAAATGGGATATGATAGTCTAGATTCTTTGTATTACTTAGTTTCATAGTTGCAACTAGTTTCCTTTTAAAAGTTATGATTGATTGTTACTTTATGGCTTTCAGCTGGACACACAGTAACTGCTAATACTTGTTGTAAGTGAAACTAGCTATCAGAAAACAAACATCTAATAAAAGGGAAACTTTAAACCACACCTGCATGCCCCTGAGCTACCATGAGTAAACATATGCCATGGAATAAAAACAGCAAAAAAGACAGCAAAATTGAAGTCGAAGAGGAATGAAACTCCTTCTCCAATTGGCCAATCAATGTATACGAAGCTTGTTTCGTCAAAAGAGTCTACAACCACAGCAAAATATTCATAACCTTGTAGGCTGCTTCATGGTGGCTTAAAACAGATTTTAGGCTAGCACTCATGAAGTTTGGAATCAAATCTAAGATGTAGCTTAGAGGAAGATGTGCCTCATGAAGTTTGGTGGCTTATAACGGACTTAATTCACCTAGATTTGTGCTAGCACCGAACATATGATGAGTACTATTTGTTTACTGTAAAGCTGAAAGCCAAAAACAAAAACAAAAACAAAAAAAAAAAAGTTTCACCATCTGTAGGTTGAGTCTGGTTTGTCATTCAGATTGGTCTCTTAGGGTATGTCCAATGGAGGTTTTTTTGGGTTGCTTGGGGGTAGCTTGACCATTGGGGGGGGGGGGGATTCTTGAGAATTGCTAGAAGTGGGGCATGACTACAGCAAGCAACCGTTGCTTGAAGAATTAATATCCAAAAAAAAAAAAAAAAAGGCTTCAGCTCAGCGTGAAAGGCACGGAGCCTTCACTGCAGTGAGTTGTATCTCACG
>ONZA01019429.1:3355-13796 GCA_900322205.1 Kewa caespitosa
TATGTAAACCTTTTAATTCTAAAAAGTAATATTGAATTACTACTTTCCAGAATTATATGACTTTATAAAAATAAAGAATAGAAATGATAAAAAATAAATTAAATGCGAAGAAGAAAGAAAAAGAAAAGAAAAAAAAGAAAGAAAATGAAATAAAAAATAAATAAATAAAGGTTGAAAATAAAAATAAAAATAAAAATGAGGCAGAATGCACAAATAAACTAAAAGCTCAAAAATGAAAATAACAAAAATAAATAATAAATAGAAAAATAAATAAAAACACAGAAATAAACATAAAATACAAATAAAGTAATTTTATTTAGGAAAAATAACATGAAATTGTTATCACCCCAAATTCATGACCTAAAAATGGAGAAAAACATATGTGTATGACAGAAAAATAAAATAAAATATATGTCTAAAATTAAAGAAAATAACATTGAATTATCATTTTCTCCAATTTTGGGACATAAATAGAAATAAAGAAAATAAATTTGTTGAAAAATAACAAATCCCCTCCTAAGGAGTGCCTTGGGAGGGGAGGACCCTCGAGAGTTTACCTTTGGTCTGGATGCTTGCCGAAATTTGTTATACACGAAATTTTGTGGAACGGTTTTGTGTTTTGAAGGGGTTTTTTGTGTTTTTTGGCTTAGGAAAATTATGAAAAATGCTCACAAAAATGCCTAAGCTTGAGGGAAGGATGCTTCTAGTTGCTGGAAGTATTTTAGCAGAGGTTTAGGTTGTGAATGATGTATGTCGTATGGTTAATGCATGGGTTTATATAGGAGTGAAAAATTTAATGCACCTTGGCCCGCGGATATGGATAAATTAGCTGGAGCACAATGCGATTATGCCTATATTTGTTAAGTGCCCATCGAATATGCTGATATTTGCTGGAAGCTGAACCATGCACCTGGGTTGAAACAGTCAGGGAAGCTCAATAGATAGCGAATGAGAGAAATTCGCTACATGGCCCAACAAATATGTGGTTAATCGCTGGGAGCCAATTGATTATACTATTAATCGCTGGGTGGGCAGCGATTATGTCCGTAATTGTTGGCTCTTTATTTTTCTCGTCCGTTATGTTTTTGGCTTTCCTTGGCCGGGAATCCTAGAAAAAACATCTATAAGCTTCAAGGGTGAGGTGAAATGATCATTTTACCCTTTGACTTCTTTTGACTTTGAGTTTTTTTGGGTTTTTATTATTTCGCATATTAGAAATATCCGGGAGCGATATCATAGACTTTTTATCGTCATAGTTAGGGGACAATATTTTGGTGTCAACACTGTCCAAGAACGAGAGAAGAAAAGCCGAAACCCTAAGTGTCGAGAAGCCCAGTTCAAGAAAAAAGGGTCGCGAAGGGGGGAGGACGAAGCGGATTCAAAGGCCGAGGAAAGCCCGAAAGGAAGATGCCGGGGAGCCCCGCAGTGAATCAAATCCTAAATTACAACCAAGAAGCCGTTTTAGCAAAAATCGACCCTAAATTACTGCCCGACCCAACCGCGATGAAGGAAGGTACTGGAAAAAGCTATTTCTTTTGTCATTATCACAAAGATCACGGGCATAGCACAAAGTACTGTTGGGAACTGGGCTCACACCTCGAGAAACTGGCACGGGAAGGAAAACTCAACTCCTTGAAGGACAAAATTACAACCACCGTCCCGTCGAGCTAGAGGGGCAGTTGAGCCTGAGGCCTCGGAGTCCTCTTCAAACTCCTACGAGGTAGGTGTCATCTCAGGTGGCCTGGCACGGGAAGTCCCAAGCTCACCTAAAGTCCCTCGACCAAATCATGTTGATCGAGGAAGTCCCAAAGTTCGGGAAGCCCATCGTCTTTGACAAGGTAGATATGAGACCCCTCCAGTTGCTGCACGACGACCCCCTCGTCGTTGAGTTAAACATAGCCAACACCCTGGTGAAGAGGGTCCTGGTAGACACAGCGAGCTTAGTTGATGTGATCACAGCCAATTGCCTCATGGACCTTGGCTATACTATGGATAAGATAATAGCGATAAGCCATCCGGTGGTAGGTTTCGGTGGATGTCAGGTCCAGTCGATGGGGAGCATCCAACTTCTGGTGAGGATAGGGCCGAAGAGTGAAGCTATATGTGTCATATCAAAATTTCTCGTCGTCAATGTTCCGTTGGCATTAAACATCCTCCTCGGGCGCCCCACGCTGCACAAAATCAATGGGACCCCAAATATGATGTTGCTCACATTAAAGTTCCACAGAGATAATGGCGAAGTAGGGAAGGTTCTCGGTGACCAGAAGACGGCCAGGGCTTGCTACGTCCAATGCCTTAGCAACAAGAGTGTCATCACCGAGAAGACGGGACTCCTCGCCGAGACCAAGGCCGTGTCTTTGGCCAAAACCAAGTCAAAAATAAAGAAGAAAGGAAGCACCCAAAGAAGATAGGATTGCCGTGAAGATAGAGGAAATTCCTCCAGCAAAGGAAGAGAAGGGAAAGGGAGTATAGTGCCCGATAGTGGACATAGTCCCTCCAAAAGTCACTGACGCAAGGATTGAAGAAAGGGAACGAGCTACCCCCTCTGGAGGTAAGGTGGAGGTCATCCTGGACCCCTCTTGTCCAGAGCGAGTCACGTACCTTGGTGACGAGATGGATGAGACCACCAAGAAAGAGCCGACGAAGCTCTTGCGAGAATTCCAGGATGTCTTCGCCTTTGGCCTTGACGAGATGCATGGTATCAACAGATCCCTCATGGAGCATAACCTTGACATAAGTCCCAAACTCAAGCCGGTGAAATAGAAGAAGAGATACTTGGGAGAAGAAAGGAGCCGAGTTGCATAAGAGAGTGTTGATACTCGAAGTGGCTTGCCAACATGGTGATGGTGAAGAAGGCGACGGGGAGTTGGAGAATGTGTGTCGATTACACAGACCTGAATAAAGGTTGTCCGAAAGACCATTTTCCTATTCCAAGGATAGACAAGCTGATCGATTCCACTACCAGCCATGAACTTATGAGTTTCATGGACACCTTCTTGGGTTATCACCAAGTCTTCATGAAAAAGAAAGACCAGAGCTCAACGGCCTTCATCACTAACGAAGGGGTATTTTGATACACCATGATGCCTTTCGGCCTGAAGAATGCCGAAGCCACTTTCCAAAGGCTCATCCAAAAGGTTTCGGAGGGCGAATTGGGATGAACCTTAAAGCCTATGTGGACGACCTCATCACCAACATCGTGAAGTCATCCAACCATGTGGAAGACTTGAGGGAAACATTCAAAACCCTAAGGAAAAACAAAATGAAACTCAATCCTAAGAAATGTGTCTTTGGGTTGAGAGGAGGAAAATTCCTAGGCTTCATGGTGAGTGAAAGAGACATCGGCGCAAATTCGAAGAAGGTGAAGGTCGTGATTGACATGAAGCCCCCACAATGCATTAAAGACGTGCAAAAGTTGACCGGGTGGATATCGGCGCTTAATCAGGATGAGATTTGAATGGAGAGACAAAGCCCAAGAGGCCTTCGAGAGGTTGAAGCAATACTTGGGGTCTCTACCCAAGATAACCTCGCCAAAACCAGAAGAAAGGTTTTTTCTCTACCTCACTGTCTCCGACAGGGCCGTTGCCTCAGTCCTCGTCAAGGAAGAGGAGAAGAAGTAGGAACCTGTCTACTTAACTAGTCACGCCTTATGCGGAGCTGAGTTCAGGTACTCCGTACCAAAGAAATTTTCCCTAGGAGTTCTCATCAGCTCCAGGAAACTCATGCCTTACTTCCAGGGTCATCCTATAACTGTATTGACGAATCAACCCATGAAGTAGATCTTGGGAAGGCTGGATTCAGTGTGAAGAGAACAAGTTTAGGAGCACAAACTTACCAACTACGACATCTCGACTGAACCCTGAAGGGTGATAAAAAGTTAGGCCCTTGCCGACTTCATTGCCAAGCTGACCCCCTCGGAGAAGACATCGAGTTATTGGGCCGAGACCAGGTTGGTGAACGCAGATGAATCATCATGGAACAGTGGTAGCGGCGCAGGCATCGTCATCACCTTAGTCGAGGGGGATGTTTTTAAGTACGCGGTGAGGTTTGGATTCCAAGAATCAAACAACGAAATCGAGTACAAAGCTGTCATCACCGGAATGGAAATGGCGTAAGCCGCCAGGGTGAAGAAGCTCAAAGTAAGAATGGACTCCCAGCTCATTGCGTCGTAGATCTCAGGAGAGTACGAGGAGAAGGGAGAGAAGATGAGAGATATCTCGGTAAGATCAGCAAAATGACTAGCAACTTCAATGAAGTGGTCCTGGAGAACATCCCACGGTTGAAAAATCACCACGCCGATGCACTAACCCACTGGCTAGCTCGTCGGTCGAGGGTGTGTCTTAGAACATATTCTGGAAAGAGAGGGAGAGGATAAGTATCAAACCTATTCCTACTTGATCGGCTTGACGAGTGGATGGAGCCCTTGATCGCTAGGCTGGGAGAAGAGCATCTCCCGAATGACGAGAAAGAAGCGAACAGGGTCAAAACAAGGGCCAAATGGTTCGAGTTTCAAGACGGCGTCTTGTACAATAAGGGTCTGAGCCATCCCTTACTGAAGTGTGTTTTGAAGACATAGGGGAAGGAGATAGTCCGAAAAGCCCACGCAGGAATCTGCTAGGCCCATCAAGGAGGATGGATTATGGCCCAACTCTGAAGGGGGATGCGGTCGAAATGGTTAAGACTTGTGAAAAGTGCCAGATGTGCCGATTTTGAAACTCCCATCCGCAGAGTTATCGCCTACACTGTCTCCAATGGCCTTCCATCTTCTGGGGGAATGGACATAGTGGGGCCCTTCTCGCAAGCTCCAGGGCAGCCGAAGTATGTCATTGTCGCCGTTGACTATTTCGCCATGTGGATTGAAGCAAGAGCAGTGAAAAATATAATTGTGGTCGACGTAAAGAAGTTAATCCTGGAGAACATTCTCACACGTTTCAGTACCCCTCGGAGCATCATATATGATAATCGAAGATAGTTTGACACACCAAAGCTCACCAACTGGTTGGTCGAGTACGGAGTAAGGGAAAAATCATAGAAGTGGCAAGGCCCCATACGAATGGCCAAGTAGAGTCGAGCAACAAAATCTTGGTGAATGGGATCAAGAAGAAGCTTGACAAAGCCAAAGGGCTATGGGTTGACATGCTAACAAAAGTGTTGTTGGCATCAAGGACAAATGAGAAAGTTACCAAGGGGGAGACCCCCTTCAACCTCGTCTACGGCTTCGAGGCCGTACTCCTATTGGAACACTTCGGCCCCAAGACAAATGATGAAAGATTGGAGAATAACCTCAACCTCCTTCTCGAGATACGAGGGGACTCATTAGTGAGAGCTGATATCTACAAACAGAGGATGATAAGAGCCTTCAATCGAAGAGTACGATCAAGAAAACTAAATGTTGGGGACCTTGTCCTAAGGACTATGAGTCTTAGGAAGGCAGAACGAAGAGGGGAAGATGACACCAAACTAGGAAGGACCCTACAGGGTGATAGAAGTACTGAACTCAAAGACCTACATACTAGAGACACCAAAATGGAGGAAGATAGGTAGGCTTGGAACATCAACAACCTCCAGAAATTTTTCATGTAGGACGGGGTCTCGTCTTGGAGCCTTGTCGGGGTAGGCACCCCCAAACAGCCTCCTATCAACTTTTTGATTCCTATACTTTCTTAAGTCCCTAGATAACGGGGTAGGCACCCCCAAACAGCGTGTTATCCTTTTTGTAGGCCATTGGCCGAAAGGGGTCAGCACCCCTAAACAGCTATGAATGAAACGTTTTGGGCTCACAAGTCTTTTGTCTATATGTTGTCTTGTAAGTTTTTCGACCATCCAACATTAAAAGACAAAACTCCATCGTGGGGGCAAATGAAATAAGTCTACAACACGGTTAGACGAATCTACACCCTGGGGGCAAATGAACTAAGTCTACAACACTGTAAGACGAGACCCCACCTTGGGGGAAAATGAACTAAGTCTACAACACGATCAAACGAGACCCCACCCTGGGGGGAAAACGAACTAAGCCTACAACACGGTAAGATGAGACCCCACCCTGGGGGCAAAGGAACTAAGTCTACAACACGGTTAGATGAAACCCCACCCTGGGGGAAATGAAATAAGTCTACAACACGTTAGACGAAGCCCCACCCTGGGGGAAAATGAACTAAGTCTACAACATGGTAAGACGAGACCTTACTTTGGGGGCAAAAGAACTAAGTCTACAACACGGTTGGACAAGACCCCACCCTGGGGGAAAATGAACCAAGTCTATAACATGGCTAGACAAGATTCCACCCTGGGGGCAAATGAACCAAGTCTGTGGCACGATTAGACGAAGCAACATAAATGAAAAACATCAAAGAAGAACATACGAGACCCCATCCTAGGGGACAAACAACCAAAAACCTCATTCTCATTTATTGAAATTCATCACAAAGATTTCTACAAGCAAAGGGAAGAACTACAAACAAGGATCTTCTCCAGCACCGAAGACAAAATTTAACATGCCAAGTTCTTCCTTTGAGGGGAGAACCCCTAAATTCTAGCAAAAGGGACAGCCGGACGAAGCTGCAGGAAGAGGGCCATGCTGCCAACGAGAGGGCGGCGTAGGACACGAGGGAAAATGTGGACGTGATGTAATACGCCAAGTCCTTCCTGTTTTGGTAAAATTTTACCTAAGCTTTACCAAGTAGAAATGTGGATCAACTAGTCTAAGTTGTTGTTCAGAGTTAAGGATTGTAATTGTAAAGTAAATAGAGAAATGCGTAAAGTAAAATTGACACACCCTTTGAATAGGGAGAAAACCTCGAATGGAATCTTCCTTCAACAGGGAAAAGCTTCACTAGAGTGTTGGTATGATGTATAACAAAGCCGTGAGTACAAACTGTAATGCTAGAATGATGATAGAGTAGTACAGATTGATGGAGAGATAAAGGAGTGGTATGTGTGGTGTTCTTGGGGAGAGAGTGTCCCCTGTACTTCTTCCTGGTTGCCTTTTATATTCTTCTCCCTCTTCTTCTAATGTTAAACCCTAGCAGAGATGGAACGTGAGCCTCAACCCTGCAGCCCCGAGATTCTCTCCATGACCCCATGATTTGTAGCAACTGATTCAATCATTGGTAACGGATTTCTTTGACCTGGTTTATTATCTTCTTATTTGACTTGATCCTGCAATTATTAAGAACATTGTACCTGCACTAAGATGCCATTTTAGTAGCTCCAATAATAAAGACTTAGTCCGAATAACCGTTACAAATATTCAGTCATTATTTTGGGGATAAACCTGTCCTGACGGGCTGGCATATGACGTCTTGAGCTCTACCCGTCAGGCCGAATTTTTGAGGCCTAACAATTGTCCCCACAGCTTTGTAAGACAGAAGGGGTTGCAAAGCTGATCGATTTTCCAGGCTTCCTTTTCTCGACTGTGGTGCCCAGACACGATCTCCCATGATCTTTTAACCTTTCATTTCCCCAATGAGTAACAGTTATTTTTCTCTCCCATCAAAAGCTGAATTAATCTCATCCTTTCATTTTACCTAACTCCAAAATAACTTCCAAAACTCTCTCTCTTCCTTCTTCTTCTCCAACGTAAAGCTAGAGCTTCAATCAGCATCTTCAGTCGCTAGGTACTCTGTCGTTGTCTTGATCTTCTTTTTACTTTCTTGTAATTTTCTTTTAACTCGAGTTATGGGAAGGAAATCTTAGGTTCCAAAAATCGTTCCTAGAACTGTAGAAATTGATGGTTATAGTTTTGCTGAAAGGGGTTTTCTTGGGGCTTCAGTGGCCGATAACGCCTTTGATTCTTCTTACGCTAAAACCCTTCATGAAGAAGGTACAGTTCCTGAGTCGTGTAGGATTATTGTCCCCCCTGCACCTGTTCAACCTGACTGGGTTCTAGCCGGTTGGTTTGAGATATACAAATATCCATTCGAGCAAGGCTTAAAGCTTCCTTTCCCCAAAATTATTCGTGAGTTTTTTGAGGTCTTTGGGTTGGCTCCTGGTCAGGTCGTTCCTGGGTTATGGAGGTTGTTGTTGGTTGTTAACGTGGTTTGCAGGAAGAATAACTTGGAATTAGGGATCATGGAGGTTTTTTCTGTGTATGACCTTAGGCACACCAAGAATAAGTAATACCAGGCTAGGGTTAAAGCGGGTAAGGATCACTTGATCGAGGGTTTAAATGTCAATGATCGAGAATGGAGGAAGGATTTTTTGTTCATAGAGAGGAAGTCTGTAGGCGAAGATGCACAAGTCATACCAGAAGAATGGATGAGAGATGGTAATATTACTTACTGAATGTTTTAGCTTTGCATGGTTTTCTAAAAATTCTTCTTACATTGGTTTTTGCGCAGAGCCGTCTGTCAAGTGTTTTGAAGGAGATTTTGATCAGGAGAAGATTGATGCATTTCTGAATGTCCCAGTCAGTTAGAGGAGATATTCCAACTGTGTCGTTCTGAGATTTCCAAGGCATCAGATTCCAAGGCTAAGTGCGTGGCTGACAAAGGTTCCTCTGAGACTGCTTCAATTTCCTCAAGTAAGTCATTCTATTCTTCCACTGTTGTATATTTTTGTGTGGCTGACGTACTGACTCGATATTTTACCATCTTCGTATGTCTAGGCTCTATGGCAAAAAGGTTTTCTCTGCGCAACCTCAACATCGGCTCTGAAGTGAAGGTGAAGGTTGAGAAGGCTGAGGTTGCAGACAGTAAGCCTACCTTGAAGAGGGTGGGTGACAATGTTCGTCCTAAGGTGGTGAAGAAGGCGAAGGTCGATGCTTAAGTAACTTACCTGGGAGGCACTTCTGTTGTCATGCCTGACGAGCTGGAATCTTTGATGGCTAAGAGCAATGCTAAGCTCTTTGAGCCCCATCAGGTTGGCGAACTGGCTGTTGAGGGTGCTTCTCTTGTGTTTCAAGTACAACATCATTATTTCTAAGTGTGCATTCTTATTCCTCTGATTGACTTCTTACATTACTTACGTTCTTTATAGGGTCTTCAAACTTGTCTTGCTGTTGCCAAGAAGAGCAAGGAATTGGAGTGTGACATTACCAATCTTCGAGGTCTCAAAGAAGATGTTGAAGACAAGTTGAAGGGAGCTTTGAAGACCGTGTCTGACATGGAGGAAAGGTACAAGGAGTAACTCAAGGTGGAGCTTGGCAAGAAGGATGGTATCATTGTTGAGAAGGAGGCCGCGCTTGCTCAGGCAGAGGACGGGGTCAAGAGCACTGCCATCTTCTTTGGGGCAAAGGGTCGCATTGAGATGATGGAAGAGTATGCTCGTGGTAGGTATAGGGAATGGGACCTTACTGGTACTTGGTCTCGTCTGAATGACCAGTTCCCTGTTGAGCCTGAAAAGGAGTGCCTTTCTGCTGAGGAGGTCCAGAGAATTGCAGATCTGATAGCAGCCAGGTTGGAAAAGGAGGACACCACTGCTCTGGGTGTTGGTCTTCAAGCTACCCTTGCATCCACTACTCCTTCAATTCAGACCGTTGTGCCTCCACCAGCTTCAGCTCTGCCTCAACCGACTTTGCCAAGCTATGGTCAAGCCTCTTCTACCTAGCTTGATACTGCTCAGCTTGAGATTTCCTTGCCTGACATTACTTCCTAGTTTCTTTCAGTAATATTTTGAACATCTTTTGATTTTGCGGACGACCTGTCGTTCTGAAAATAGTTTAGCTTGTAAATTTTTTGGCCTTGCTCATGGGAGCAAGGATAAATACTTTCAATCGCCTTTGTCAGTAGGGACGAAGGTTTTGATTCTGCTGAACGCTTGAAGCTTGCTTGTAGAAGCAAGTTTGTTTACTTTTGCAAATATTACGAGCTTTGTCTTTAAAGGCAAAGCTTTACTCGTAATTATGTTGGCGTATTTTGCTGGCCTATTTTGTTTGTTGACGTGTCTTCACATGTCTTGCGTTCTGTTGTGCGCGCTAACCATTTGTATTTGTTGTGGGCGTTAGAGGTTTGAACTTTAGCCCTTGGAGGGTTGTGGTTCCGTTACAACCCTGATGGCATTCTTGTATGATGCCACTAGCGTCTAGATACTCAACATGTTGGATACACGACATGTTCTAGTGTTGTATTCCTGCATTCTGGCTAGTCAAGGCGAATATTTTGAATCATATTTTCACATTAGCAAGGCGTTGACGTGTCTCCTTGTCCCCCTGTTTTGCAGATGAGTTGTTTCCTCAGAACGAAGTCTACAAGACAGAAGCCAATTAGAGTGGTCATTGGTTAGACCAATGACCCTCCAACGCTCAAGTTAGTCTTTATTCTTTGATAGGACTTGAACAATGAAATTGAGAATAGAAATAGTACCTTGGGGGTTGCTCAACATTTTGCATGTTAAGTATCAAGGAGTACTATTGTAACATTACATAAATGCTAAGCATGATAAACAGTTAAATGTATAGCGTTCCAACTTCTAGGTAATGGTCTACCATCTAACCTCTTTA
>ONZA01019447.1:5984-16378 GCA_900322205.1 Kewa caespitosa
TTAATCTAAAGTATTCATTTCTTTATTTCAAATATTAAAAAAGACTCATACCTGATCCACCCTGTACACTCAAAACAGTAACAAATGAACATATACACTTTCTTTGTGATTTTTTACTCGTAAATTTGATGGGTTTACTATACACTCAAATCCCCGTCATAACCAAACAGATCGTATACAAGTCAGTAAATGGTCGTTGCAGAAGAACTTCCCGCCATTACAAACAACTCAAGAGCCCTTCAACAGCATATCTTCTCTCTCTTACAAACCTGCAAATCCATTAACAAACTCACCCAAATTCACACACAAATCATCACAAATGGCTTTTCCAAGAAAAGTTTCCTCACTGTCAACCTCATCTCTCTGTACGTTGCATACGGGCATTTCCAACGTGCCCGCAAGGTGTTCGATGAAATGCCCAGCCCAACTACAACTGCTTGGAATCAAATGATCAGAGGGTATTCTCACACCGAAACGCCAAATAAAGCTGTTGAATTGTATGTTAGAATGGTGGGGAAAGGTTACGAGCCTGATGAGTACACGTACTCGTACCTCGTAAGCGCTTGCGCGAGGTTTTCGATGTTTAGAGAAGGGGAGCAGGTTCATGGGAGGGTTTTGGCAACTGGGTATTGCTCGAATGTTTTTGTTGGGACCAGTTTGGTCAATTTGTACTGCTCCGTCGGGAGCTGTGTTGGTTTTGGTGATGCCCAGAAGGTGTTCGATGAAATGCCTCGGAGGAATGTGGAGACATGGAATTCGTTGCTTGCCGGGTGTTTTAGATGTGGAGGGGATGTTGGTGGGGCGCTTAGAATATTTGATGAGATGCCCGAGAGGAGTGTTGTCTCTTGGACTACGATGATTTCGGGGTGTGCTCGAAGTGGGTGGTTTCGTGAGGGGTTGTTATTGTTTCGAGAGATGAGGAGGGGCGATGTGGAAGTGGATCAGACGGTGCTGGTTGCAGCTCTTTCAGCGTGTGCTGAGTTGGGTGACTTGAGCTTCGGGAAATTGATTCACTCGTATGCTAGTAAGAAATTCGAGGGACTGAGACAAGAATCGGGTGTTCGTTTACAAAATGCGTTGGTTCATATGTATGCTAGCTGTGGAGTGATTGAAGAGGCGTACATGGTCTTTAGGGAAATGCCAAGAAGAACAGTAGTTTCTTGGACGAGCATGATTATAGGTTATGCCAAGCATGGTTTTGCAGAAAAAACATTGGAGCTTTTTAGATGGATGGAAAAGTCAGGTGAAGTGAGACCGGATAGCATAACTTTCGTAGGAGTCCTTTCTGCCTGCAGCCATGCAGGGTATGTCGAAGAGGGGCGCCGGTACTTCAAAGAAATGAAAGAAAAATGGGCCATTGAACCCCACATCGAGCATTATGGTTGCATGGCTGATCTCTTGGCCCGGGCTGGGTTATTGCATGAAGCACTTAGGCATATTGAAAGTATGCCGATGAAGCCCAATGATGTGGTTTGGGGTGCGCTTCTTAATGGATGTATGATTCATAGAAATCACAAGATTGCCTCTTACGCAGCCCAGAGTCTCATGATGGACCTTGACCGTGACCAAATTGTTGATTATCTAGTGCCTATATCAAATGTTTATTCCGCGGCTAAAAGATGGAAAGAGGTTGCTGCTCTAAGGCAGAAGATTGGTGAAAAAGGTTTAAGAAACTCCTCGGGCCAGAGTTGGGTCCAAGTAAAGGGGGAAAATCATGATTTTGTGGCTGGTGACAATACCCACAAACATGCCTCTTCCGTTTATGAGACGGTAAACAGTCTCACTAGAGAAATGAGATGTGAAGCCTATAATCATGACATAGATGAGAATTCTCTTTTATCCATGGTGAGCTGAACTCTTTATACTATCATGATTTATGCACTCGCACGTTCTATTTCGCTGTGAAATCCACCGGTTGCAGACAACAAGTTCGGCAGACCAGTGGGTCAAAAAGCCATTTCACATTCTTTTATTATATGAGGAATATGTACATATATATCTTACATGTAATGGAAGGTCAGACTTCAGTTGATGGAAGTCTATCTATTGGTGACAAATTTTTTTTCTGATTCTAAAGATGATTATCGTTGATTTTTGGTGTTGGGGTCTAACAAAAGTACAACACACAAAAAACATAGTTGATCTCATTCTTCTGTTTCATGGTTTGGTAACAAATGCTTATGCAGCTAGGTGAGAAAGAAAACAGTCCCTTCGTCTAATTCGATACAGATTCGCTGTGGACTGATACAATTTTTCTGCCCCCAGTGTCTTGTACTGCATATGATGCACTTTGGAACGGAGTTTAAGCTGCATATTCATGCATGGCAATCGCAATTAGCAGATTCATACGGATCTGTACACCTTTTTGACTATTAATTGGTTGAGTTATTTAATCAAGACCTGTTGTTTCTGCTCTCTGACATGTTTAGATGAGTAGACAAGGAAGAAACCTGTCTAATATTCAGCATCACTACTATGATGGTGTAATCTAGGATTTGAGCTATTTCTATCGACTTCAGTTTCTTTGAATTTCATGAACTGTGTCCAAGAGTCTGATTGCATTTCGATTTCTGTAGCCTGTGGAACGAGATGAGGAACAATAAGCATCCTGATTTTGGATCACCGAATAGCTAAGCAGATGCTAAAGTTGGCAACGCTGGATGAAAACTCTCGATTCTTGCTGGCGTGTGTGTCACATAAACTAGTAGTCATATTACTAGTTCAAATATTGGGAGCATATGAGGCATTAGAGCTCATACAAACAAGTCGCGAACTCAGTTTCACATTTTAGGTGCGACTCCTGGGAGGCTTTAGCCAAAATGCAGAACAAGTGATTTTTAAGAGATTTAGTCCTTATACCTAAACAACAAGGTGTTTCCATCTTGTACTTCGCATTAATAAGGTCTAATTCGGGAGTCTTTCTGATACAGTACCAAGTCCCTGCCTGTGTATGATTTTCTCCGAGTTACGCAGGCGTTGGCTGTTGGCTGGATTTACAGTTCTATCTAACAGCGCATGGAGTATTGACTTTACTATCTACAGTTTCTATTCACTAATGTAATGCAAGCACAATTTGATGCAGTTGTTTGAAGTTTTCAAACATATGTTACCTCAATGTGATATGCGTAAGCTAGAAAACAAAGATGTCATGGGAAAGATGGTTGTTGGTGTACAAGTTACTTGGCATCATGGCTAACTGCTGAAGGTGTGTAAAGGTAAAACACGCAGGCTTTGCTGTTTAAGGCAGGCAAAGAATTATGCCTTTGATCAGATTCCTCCTATTCACTTTGATGCTCATCTTAATATCAAATTGTATCATAAGATGAACTTCTGTACCTTCGAACAATCGAGAAGGATATCCAGATTCTTGGACTTCCATCAACATCATCTTCCATCATTATTTGTGAAGTGTTTTGGTAGTGAGGTCAGATATTTATGTCTAGGAATGTATATTTCACAAAGTAACTAACAATTAGCAATTAGTTCATGTCTCAAATAATGTTTTAAGCTCAATATATATGAGTCAAATTGGGAAAAACTTTCCCATGCATCGTCACCTCTATATCTTACTAGTTGTTAAGGGACGCGATCTCTAAAACATATACTTTGTATGACAAGTATTGGCTAATATTAATAATTATTATCTCAATACATATGTGATTGAAATTTAAAGATTAAGAATTGTCGTGATTTCAATGACATTTTCTTTTTGGTAAGCAAAAATTTATTTAGGAACCTTTCAATAAAGAAATACTCCAGTGTTATTATTTATAATTCTTACACAACGCCTTTTCAGAAATGATCTTTTTGATATACACTCAATACAACATTTCACTAACCGTTTTTCCACATATGTACTCTAATCTCCAAGAACCTCATCTCACTATGAGACAATGTCATACCCTTTTTTCTTTTTGTCATGATAAATGAAGCACAAAAGTCGATGCAGATGAGATCCAAACTCAAATACTATCATCTTCCCTTATTTTACAAATAAGTTTTAGGATACAAAAACTTATAGTGGAATAAAAAAATTAGTAATCATATCTCCTATTAGAAAATAATATCAACATAAATTTCATTAATTGTACATGAACCCCTTTTATACCCGACTTTTTGTCAAAATTGAGACGTACAAACCAACAATATCTTAGCCTAAGATGAAAGTGCTGGGTACATTAAATTTTATTAGGTTCGAATCTCCCTCTCCATTGTACTGTACCTGCCCATGTGACTCCTTTATCACAAAAATTGAGACGTACGCCTCACAGTTTCCGTAAACCTCATGTACGAAGCAATCTCCACATCAATTCGACTCTTTAAGGTTCCGTATAAAACTCTCCCAATTTGGCGCCCTTAAACACACTTCCACACACACCATTCTCCATTACCCTTCCCTTCTCATCAGTCATCATCAATGGCGGACTCATCCTCTTCCTCATCCTCGAAACCCGAGATCGCGTTCTTCGATGTCGAGACCACAGTCCCGACCCGTCAAGGACAGGTTTACGCCATCCTGGAATTCGGTGCGATTCTCGTTTGCCCTAGGAAGCTCGTCGAGCTCGAGAATTACTCCACCCTTATCAGACCCTCCGATCTGTCCCTCATATCGGCGAAATCGGAGCGGTGTAACGGAATTTCTCGTGACGCCGTCTCCGTTGCTCCTTCCTTCTCCGATGTCGCCGACAAGATCTTCGACCTCCTCCACGGTTCGTCTAAACTTATTGCGGTCGATGACTGATTGTGTTGGCTGATTTGAAATACTAGTTGTGTTGGCGGTTAAGTGAATGTGTTTTGATCAAATCATTGTTTTCAGTGAAGTTTTGGCAATTACTCCCTCCGTTTCAAAATATACGTAGTTTTCATTTTTTTTAGGCGAACATTTACCTTCAAGTTGTGAGAAAATGATTTTTGTAAATATATTGAAATCATATATCATTTGATTCGTCTTGAAAAGTACTTTCACAGTATCAACTTTCATAATTTTTGCTAATATATATTTTGAGAAATTATTAATCGAAGGTGAATCACGCAATACGAAAACGTCAAATAAAAAGAAACAGAGGGATCACTTTTTGTGGAACTGTGGAATTTGTGAGAAACGGGTGTATGTATACAACTTCTTGGAAAATGGTCACTTAATGAACCAAAAAGGCAAAAAGGGTCATTAATGACCCTTTTTCCAAGTTAGGTAATCTGTGTACCGAATTCAGAGTGAGTTTTAGGCTTAGAGGGGTGACTTTTAGGCAAGGATGTTTGAGAGTGAAAATTTACTCTTATTAGGAAAAGTCGCTCTTTTGGAGTTGGTGTATATGACACATTTAGTATATGAAAGAATCATTGTTTGAGAAACTATATTGAAAAGTAGGATTTTTGATGATAATTTTAGTTCATGTTTGATCGATAAGTATTAGTCAAAGTTTAACATCAAGGACAGCAACAATTAGCAGAATAGCATGTTGAGGATTAGAACAATTTGTGAAAATGACATTTATTTTGGAATTTAGATAGAGAGGGAGTGACTTAAAAGTTTAAACTTATAGTCTAAATAATATACAAAGTTTTGATATTTATAGAAAGAAAAACTATCACGAGATTAAACATAATATATACATCAAAAAGATTGTTGCTTTTACTAATATGCAGTGTATTAGGACAAAGATTTATGTGGATGTGGTATTTCTTTTCTATGACTTGTGGAATTTATTGAGACTTGCTTGTTTTTCTAGGGAGGGTATGGGCAGGGCACAACATCTTGAGGTTCGATTGTCCTCGGATTAGGGAGGCCTTTGCCGCGATTGGCCGGCCAGCGCCTGAGCCAAAGGGGACTATCGATTCTTTGGCTTTGTTGACTGAGAGGTTTGGCAGGAGAGCTGGCAATATGAAGGTAACTTTTGTTTCTCTAACTTGTTGAAATGAGTTATTTAGAAGTTTGGGTCCAGCGCTAATGCTGTGTCACTTGATGCGGAAGTTAATATCAGCTAACTGAGGTGGTAAAGTATTTGGGTTAGTATAAGAACTCGGTTTTCTGTCTGATGCTCGGAATATGACTTCGAAGTCCAAATGACTTATAGAAGATCTGTTTATCATGTGGTAGACTGGTAGTTTGTTTTCCTTTAACTATTGTGTTGAGGGTAACTAGAACTATGGCTCACCCTTTAAACACCATATGCTACTGAATTTCTACTCAAAATCAATGGTTTTGAAGTAAAACTGTGACAAAGGTAACTTTTTGTGACCATTGTTGTGCTTCACTTGATATAATTGGTGCATTTCTTATTGATGCTGTTACTTTAGTCGATGGCATGAACCGTGATCTGGCTGGGTGGGGTGAGGGGTATTTGTTGGAATTTCCTCCTGAACTTTATTCACATAATTGCTTACTAATACTAGAGGTGGAAACACGACTTTTCAGTCAATCTGTGAAAGTATAGCTACTATATCCTTGTTTTTTGTGTTTTGGTAGAAAACAAGCAGCTAAAAGTTTGTAACAATCTACTGGATTGTGTATAGTCTATGGTATTTAATTTCTATGTCTCGATTTGATATGTAAACGATTAAGATTTAGAACTTATATCATCCCTCTTTGCTTTTCAGATGGCCACTCTTGCCACTTACTTTGGGCTAGGTCAGCAAACTCATAGGTGATGTGCCTATTTCCCACTTTTTTTCCTACTTCTATTATCTCTGTGACTCTAGAAGTTCAGTAGTTATAGTCGAATCAACTGGAAATGGAAGTTTGGATGTTTTGGGTACATTTGTGATCATTGACCAAGGGGCGGTGCTGAGCCTTGTTTGTCAGCTAAGTTGATGGAAGAGAATGTGGTCTTGTCATTCGCATTTCCTCTAATATCACTAGATCAGTATACATATGCAATTGCATACTGTTCAAAGGCATATTGATTGCATTTCTTCCCACAGTGTGAGTTTGTCTTGCTTTCATGAATCTACTTGCTAATCGGCCTTGTTTGTATAGTTCTTCATTGATTTGGTATTTTCTGTATAGGACAGCAACTTCAGTCATGATTGCATTTTCTAGCCAGAAATCTGAAATCGGAGTGGGGTTCTAGTATCTAGATATCGGGCATCTCTCTTGCTGGGTTGGAGGAACAAATTTAGGCATAGGATTTAGGGGTCTTGTTAGGACGGAGGGCTGTCATGTTAAACTGTAAGGATATAGAAAGTACTTGTGTGTAGTATCAGTTGAAGTAATCCTTGTCTCCTCGACCTGCTGTGCTTAGGTATCTCATGATTGGCATCAGCTTACATAGCTGCTTAAGGTTTTTAACACAGTGAACCATGATGCAATGTTTCAGGAGCTTAGATGATGTCCGTATGAATCTCGAAGTTCTCAAGTATTGTGCAACAGTCCTCTTCTTGGTATATCCTTTTTCTTTCTAATTTTTTTAGTTCTTTTTCTTTTTTCTTTTTTCTTTTCCCGTCTTATTCCTCCTTATGCTGGAACGATGCCGGCTATGTAGTCTGCCAACCTTATTTTTCTGTAAAATTTTGGCCTACCTTCTAGAAAATGTTCCTTCTGTTCCATATCTTAGTTATACTTCTTTACTTGACCCTTCTGTCCCTCTATACAGCTTTTAGATGTCTCCATTTTCCCTGCAAAGTTGTGAAACATTGTTTGTTTTTTTATTTATTTTATAGGCAATCTCTATCCCTGAATGATGTGAGATAAGAACAGGATTCCATGTTGGTACTGAGTAATTAAACTATATTTATCTGTGATGGACTTGCTTTCTGGACTGTGCTGGGGGAGATCATTGCAGTCCGCTGGAGTCAGCCCAGGACCTTAGGGATTGAGATGACTTTCTTAGTCTTGATCAGCTGGTTGCCCCAAATAGTACTTCTAGGCGCTAGGAGTCTGCAGATGTGGGGGATTTTGATGCATCGTTTCCTTGGATGTTTTTAAATTTGTCGATTAGCTGGTGGTTCTTTTCAGTGCGTTTTAACGTAATCTTCCTGTTTTCACTTGTGCAGGAATCTAGTCTCCCAGAAATTCTAGTAAACAACAGTTTGGTTTCTCCAATTACTGAACGAAGAACACGTAGTGGTGGGAGAGTTTTGCCAGTGAATATGAGCTACACTCCTGGCTCAGATTCCCACATGGAAAACCATACAAATCAAACACTGGGGTTGAACCAAATTCTGAATTTTGTTGGTCCTGCTCGACCTGAAACAGAAGCTTTCGACATGAGAAGACTTTCTGAGGAAATAATGGAGGATGCCGTAGAAGGAGACAAACATATGGAGGACCGGCCTGCAACTGAACCTCCAGAGATATCGTGCCCCCCATTGACATCTGAGGGTTGCAGCAGTTCTTCACCGTTCTTGACTCCAGAAGATGTGTCTATATCTTCTATCGATGCATCGCTCATCCCTTTTTATCGTGGGAGTCGAAGGATTCCGATATTGCACAATAATGTCATACTACAGCTTCTTGGCACTCATCTGAAAGTGCGATTTGGGATTAGTACTAAGTTTCTAGATCAGGCAGGCCGTCCAAGGTTGAGCTTTGTAGTAGATGCTCCGCCAAGCTTATGTCAGGTTCTGGATGCATGTGATGAACGAGCAAGGAGCGCATCCATGCAATCTGGCAGCTTGTCTGATTGGAAGCCAGTGGTATCCAGAAAGAATGGCTATTGGAACTTCCCTACTGTTCGACTTCAGTAAGTTCCTCCCCCCCACCCCCCACCCCCCCGGAAGCTTTAGTACTTCCGTAGTTACAAACTTACAATGGTGTTGTCCGTATTCTAATCATGCAGTATAGCTTTCTGTCTGTAAAACATGCTGTTCTGCAATTATTAGCAATTGAATTGTAGTAAACTGTCACTTCCCTTCCTGAATACTAGGTCAGTTAGTGAATTAGAATCACGGGCAAGAACATGTTGCAAAAAAAGAAGCTTGTGGAACACAGGCTTTTGTTACCATTTTTTTTTTTTTTTGATGGTGGCTTGTGTTACAGTTTATTCTGAACAAATCGAAAGAAATGTGGGTATTTGTGTGTCGACAAGGTTTCATGTCCTGTATATTTCCCAAGAACTGTAAGTGTAGTATAAAATCCCATCTCAGAGATGACGTGTTTTTAGTTCACCAATCTCTGGTTTGTCTGTGAAAGGACAGTTGAAGTTACCCTCTAGCTTTGAAAGTACTAGTTAGTGCCTGCACTCGGTCCAAAAGATTCTTTAATTGGTAGCTTACTAGAACTCGAAGCTTAATCTTTGCGTTGTTTCTTTTTCCTTTGCAAGAGCAAAGAGCCTATGAATACTATGAATCATTAGGTAATGTTATAGCGTGGTCTGCTAATCTATGCATAACTTTATACTTGTTGCAGTATACCTACTGTTGTGACTGGGGAGGTCGCAAGATATGGTACTGAGATATTCCAGAAAGAAGCTGCGTCTGGCGCTGAACAAAAACTCCTGTTTAGTAAATTTGATGCGGCAGAACTTGAGACCTTGTTCACTCCTGGGACTCTCATTGATGCGTTCTTCTCTTTGGACACATATGATTACCAGCAAAATGCAGGCATCCGTTTGGTGGCAGAGAAGTTGGTTATTCATTCGAAATAATTCCAACAGTTGGCATGGTTCATTTTCTGGTAACGTTTAGCGGGAAGCGTATGCCATCTATGGGAGCTGTAGATATGATGGAATGATGTATAATAGGATCTGACTTGAAGAACTTATTAGGGCTGAAATGAAAAGCTAGGTTGGTCCGTTTAGGATCTTGAAAATGACTGTAATTCTTTCATTTCTCCATCTGACCATACACGGTTGCTGTCAATGATTACAAGTAAATTATTTATGTAATTTCATGTTATTCTTTGCTGCTGTATGATTTTTCTGGTTGCCATTGTCTAACTGCATCTGAACGACTCGTACTTGATAGTAAACCAGCGTGTGGGGATCTTTACAGCTCGTGGGGTTAACAATCTAAACCAGCATGATTACACTTGACTTGGATGGGAAATAAGGAGTGATCTTTTTGCATCAAACATGAAGAGATTGCACATTATTAATTTGTTTTTATCAATGGCTAATTGCCAAGATGAAGTCGCACACGTGACACGTGACTATGATACGATACCTTGCCAAATAAGGGTGTTTGTGTTACGTAAAACATTATGAAGTTGTCAAAACAAAGATTTTCAGTTGAGTCTTGATGTCCAGCGTCGAGATCCATGGATGATAAGACCAATTTTTCAATCTCCCAACCGCATATATGCTATATCATGTGCCAACGTAGAAGAACCATCGACACCAAATTGTTGTTGTTCGGTTAACAAAACATGTCTACTGTGCAACTAGACCTGTTCGTGGTTCGAATCGAATCGAATTCGAATCGAATTACATTCGGTTCGAATTGATAAAAAATGGAAC
>ONZA01019448.1:780-10998 GCA_900322205.1 Kewa caespitosa
AAACGTGTTAGGGTGTGATCTGTATCGGATTGAAGAGATGAGAGCTAGTGAGTTGAAGTCGGACTGTCACGTCGTCAAATTGCGAGAAGTAGCAAACGTGAACTGCCCCCGGATGGTGCCGGGGAACTGTCCTCCGATGCTTAAGTCAGTACGTGATTACTATAAGCGTAGTGGCAGGCCGGAGTGAGAAGGCAAGAGGGCACTATTTGCTCCAAGGTGAACAGTATAGTGTCTTGCGCAAATAATCAGAGAAATGAATGTGTTCCTTTTTTGAGGAGCCCAAGGGTCCTTCATATAGGGGCCTTGGGAACCGTGAGGCCAATCAGGGCTTAACACGTCGCCCTAAAGAATGTGGATCACACGGAGCCTGGGTGTTGGGCCTCCAGGCTTGGGCCCAGTCACGCAACGTAAGGTCAGGTCCATGATGACCTGACATACCGACGTCGGTAACATCCCACGTCAGATCAGGTCTAACGCTTCAGAACGATCCCAGGTCGGAAGATCTCGTGACGTTGTTAGAATGACATGACGTCAGAACGGGCTCAACATTTGCCCCTCAGGTCGGGGCTCACCGTCGTCCACGTGTAGTCCGACCTGATCCCTAGCGACGTGACTCACGAGGGAAGTGCAATGGCCGCACACATCTCGAGGTGCCTAGGGTTTTTTCGTGTAGCACATAAGTGCGGACACGTGTCGCCATCGTGGAGGGAAAGTGAACAGTTACTTCCCCCCTTTATATATAGGCGCTCCCTCTCTGCTCATTTTACTCATTTCTAGAGAGAGAAACTCTGCTTCTACTGAGAGAAAATATGACGTGACCACCTCGCTTGCCTTGCACTTTCAGTTCTTTCTTCCGACTTTGTACTATTGTACACTAGGTATTTTTTCATTTATTCATTCTTTGTGTTGTATAACATGTTTTCACGTCGTGCATATTCCACGTCGGGCGATGGTTTGTGTTCGCAAGCTCAAGTCTTGTTGGACGAGATCCATCTCCTACGCTGTCCTTTGGACGTGGTTCCACTTTGCGCCCTGGATTCCAAGGGTCGTGACCTCGGGACGGCAGGTGGCGATTCCTCTCGTGGAGAGTTTACGCCGCCGCCTACTGAGAGTGAGACTGGTCTAAAGTCGCCCCCTTCCCCAAAAAATGAATTTTTCACTTCGTCGCCTTCGGCGGCTCCGGCACCATCTCAGAAGACGAGGAGGAAGATGGTTGCTCCTAAGGGGTGATCTGTCCGGCAGCTTGTTCCGAGGGCGGGGTCATGCCGCCGCCCGCCGAGGTCGGTCGAACTTTTGAAACGGCTGAGGCAAAATTTCACGCCTATGACTCTGAAGTGGGAAATTCTTCTGTGGGTGAGCTTTTAATTTCTTGCATGCTTGTTTTTGATTGCTTGGTGCTTAGTCATGAGTCAGTCCGTTCCCGAGATCGTTCTTTCGAGCTCGTGTAGCTTGTTGGAGGAAACTATGTCCGACATGGCGTCACCACATACCGGGGGGTTTGGGAGCCGATCAAGGAATTTCCAGCGCAGTGGGCTCCGTGGGGGCACATTCAGATTCTTCAACGGGTTCTTTTTCAACAGATGTTTCCTCGTCCTTCAAGGACGATTCTTCCGACATCGACGACATTGATTCTGACGTCGGTCAAGACGCTGGTGTCGTTGTTGGAAATCTGGGTGATGATGATGACGTAGCTGGTGACGTTGTTGGAGATCTGGGTGTTGATAATGACGTCACTGGTGGCGTTATTGGAGATCTGGGTGGACAGGCGGCCCAGGAGATCAAGATGGAGGAAACTTCTCCTGCAAAAGAGGAAGATCCTACTACTTCGGCCTCACTTCGAACTGGTGAGGCGAGTACGTCGGGCGCTCAACCCGTAGTCGAGTCAGAGGAAAGTGGTGATTGACCCGAAGGACCTTCAGACGAGATGGAAGATGCCGAAAAGCACGTCGGGTGGTTCTTACGCAAGTTTGGGTCGGAAGCCGACCTATAACTGGTTGACCTAGGAGATGACAGCCTGATCACGTCGCCTCCCTCTGGGACGATCTCGGTGTATACTCAGATGCGGGAGTTCGGATTCAGGTATCCGATCTGGAATTTTTCTTTTGACCTTGTGCACGAGCTGCAATTGGCTCATTTCTAGCTCGCGCCGAACTCGTGGTGCATGATTGCCTCCTTTCTTTATATATGCAAGGTCTACCACCTTAGCCCGACGTTGGCGCATTGGTTTCGGTTGACCACGCGCGTCTGTTCGACTCCGAATCGTAAGAAGTTCTACACCTTTAACGAGGCCACGGACTGCGTCGTGGTGCCATTTAGGGCGAGCTCGGTGCACGAGTGGAAAGACTCGTTCTATTATCTCAAGAATAAAGTTTGCTCTTGGGATGTACCGGCGTGGAACTCTGAGTTTCCCCGTCGTTGCCGATATCATAAGGCTACCCGCTTGCCATTGTCGGAAGCTGTTTTAAAGGCGTTGGAGTACTTCAAGCACGAGGGCCTGTATGTCACACCCCGGAGCAACAAGCCTTTGAAGCGTCCGGTGTGGTGGCAGCCGTCGTCTGACTGGTTGATCAACAGTGTCTTCATGACCTAATGTGACTCATGAGGGGGGATGCTGGTAGATCTCTTCATCTCGGACCCCCATCCCGTTTCGATTCATTTTATATGTGCTAACTTTTATTTTGCAGCTGCTGCTAAGGCCAAGCTGATGGAGAAAGGCGACGTCGGTAAGGACATGATGGGGAAGTCGGCTCTGGCAGAGTCAAAAGCTCGGATGGACCACCAGCTTTAGCTCGACCTAGAGAAAAATGCTGAGAGGAAGGTATGCCATCTGACGCTGCTCGTGTCTTGTTTCGCCTTTGATACCTGCCTTCTAACTCCTTTTCCTTTTTTGATAGCGTGTTGGGGCCTCTTATTCCGGCGCGAAGGCTAGGCCCACTCCAAGGGTCGTCTCCACGCCCTAGAGGACGGCTGCTCTGCCCTCTTCCTAAGGCGTCACAATTGCCACTGCGGTCGCGACGTCGACGGGCGATGACATGAAGCAGTGGGAGGACGTCGTGGCTGGTGTTGACACCCTCAAGGTCAACCGCCATGGTGTCCTTGAGAAGAAAGAGGTCAAGCCGCCACCAAAAAAGAGAAGCAGATCCGACGCCGCTACTGCTCAGCCTCCTCGTCCTGAGAAGTCAAAGAGGAGGAAGGGAAAAGAGCCGGCCTACGATAACATCCCAGTGTCCACGCCGGTGGATTCGCCGGGTCGGGACGTTACCCTAGAACCGATTGCCTTCAAGCCCTTTTTCACGACAGCCAAGAAGGATCGTCTGGCCCTTGTGGAGGTCGAGATGGAATGCCTCATCTCGAAGTTGGACCTCCGCTCCCTCCAGAAGAACCACGGCTGGGCTCGGCACGCGTTCCTCAAGTCGGCCCACAAGATGAGCGTCTTTTCTCATTCCTTTTGACGTCGTCGCTTCTTGTTTTTCTTGCCCTTCAAACGGCCGATTTGTTTTTCAGCAAAACCTAATGACCTGGTACTTCGACCTCGTCATGCAACAACGGGCCCAGAACATCAACGAGTTGACGAAATCGGTGGACCAGGTGCGGGACGAGGCTAAGAAGGGTGTAGATGCCGAGGTTCGGAAGGCGACGTTGGAGCTTCCTTCTGAGCTGGCCAGGGTGAAGAAAGCGTTGGAAGGCAAGATTTCCGAGCTAGACCAGGCTCAAGACAAGGTCGGGGAGTTCGAGCTAAAGGCGGCCACTAGGGATTCCGACGTGGGTGAGCTGTAGCAGTGTCTCGAGAACCAGCCTGAGGATCTGAAGGAGGTCTGGGGTCAGGCCGTCAAGAACATTCTCGAATCAGAGGATGCGTATGACGCCATCACGACTGAGGCGGACATTCTGCGTCTGAGGAAGCTCAGAAGGCTGCCCGAGAGAAGTTCACGGACCTCCTTCTCTACAACCCTTTTGAGGATTTCAAGCCGGTGGCCATCGATGTCGTCCCTGACGAGCAGATTGGGAATTGAGGGTTTTTGCTTTTCTTTTTTGGGCCTGCGAGCCCATTTTTGCCTGACTTCAAACAATGCCTTCATGGCACTTTTGCAATATGATATTTGGTTCTATCTCGCAGTTTGATTTTTAATTTGGCTTATTTTTCCTTTGTTGCCTTAAGCATGCCGTCGTGGTATGACGTCGTCTATCTAACCCTGTTGCCCCCATTAAGGGAAGCAACAAAGAATTTGTACGAGATGCCCCCAATTCGTTGGTGATTCCCGGGGTGGGTAGGGTGGGGTAGTTTGGCCTTATTTTGTAATGAATTAACTTGGTTAATTCTGTGATGAGCTTAAGCCGTCCTGGTTAATTCCATGATGAATCAACTTAGCTAGTTCCGTGATGAACTAATGATAATCTTTAAGCGACATGAGAATGGTTGTAATAGATTATATTCCTGGCTGTTAAGGGGAGCCGACCTTAGGTAGTTCCGTGATGAACTACCGTCAGATCGTTTGTTTGGGGGATCCGACCCCGTAAAAATCTATTACAACGTGTTTAGGACGAATGAAAAACGCATAAGTTATAGCTCCATGACGGACTTGTTTCAATACATAAAGGAGATCAATTCCTCTCTAACTTCCAGGACGAGTTAGAGTTTTCCATGACGGCTCCAGGATGAGCTCGTTGACCAGGATCCCAGGGCAGATGAGGTCGGATGTTCTCCATGGCGTGTACATCAGATGTAAAATTTCTTAAGATTGTTGATGTTCCAAGTTCTTTCTATCCTTCTTCCTTTCATGTCTTCCAATCGGTACGTCCCAGGTCGGACAACCTCTGTGATGATGTAAGGGCCCTCCCATTTCGGAGTGAGTTTTCCGTCCTTGTTTTGCCTTCCAGTAGATTCCATCTTTCTATTGACCAGATCGCCAACACGAAAATTTTTGGCTTTTACCCTTTTGTTGTAAGCCTTGGCCATGCGTTGTTTATACACAACCATGCGGAGTAAGGCATCACCTCGGACTTCAAGGAGAAGGTCTAGGTTAAGCCGCAGCCGCTGTTGGTTTTCCTCCTCGCTGAAGCCTTTGACTCGTGGACTTTCCAGTGTCAGTTCGATCGGGAGTACGGCGTCACTGCCATAGATTAACATGAAGGGGCTCTCTCCAGTTGCTGCTTTCTCTGTGGTTCGAAGTGACCAAAATACTTCATAGAGTTTGTCGGCCCACAAACCCTTTGCTCCGTCCAACTTCCTCTACAGGCCGTTGACAATGGTTTTGTTGGTGGATTCCACCTGGTCATTGCATTGAGGCCTCGCTACGGGTGTGAAGCGAGCTGGAGTCCCCAGGTCGGCTAGTCATCCCGTGACCTGGTGGGTGTCGAACTGATGTCCGTTGTCGAACACGATGCCCCTGGGTGTGCCAAAGCAGGATAAGATATAATCTTTGATGAACTTCTTCACCTCGGCCACTGATATGCTGCGGACTGATTTTGCTTCAACCCACTTGGTGAAATAATCCACGGTTACAATGCAAAATTTCACTTGTCCGGGAGCTAGTGGGAATGGTCTCAGTATGTCCATCCCCCAGAGGCTGAAGGGAAGAGGTTCCAAGATTGGGGTCAGCTCGGTGGAGGGCAGTCGTGGCACCGGGGCGTGGTACTAGCACTTAGCGCATGTTTTTACCGAATTGGCCGCGTCTTCAAAAATAGTGGGCCAATAGAATCCATCACGGATGACTTTGGACGTGAGGGTGCGTCCTCCGTGGTGAGCTCCACAAATACCTTCGTGGAGATCGGTCAGGATTTGTTTCCCTTGGGTTTGGGAAACGCACTTTAGAAGGGGTGCGGAGTACGACCTCTTCAAAAGTTTTCCATATCTATAGACAAACCAGCGAGATCTCGCTTGAAGTCGTTTCGCCTCTTTCTTGTCGTCCGGAAGTAAACCATCCCTCAACCATGACGTCAACGGAGTCATCCAGTCATCACTTCGGTCGAGGATTGAGACCTCTTTCTTCAATTGAGCCTCAATACTTCTCTCACTCAGTTCTTCCCAAAAAATATTTATGGGAAAGCCTGAAATCGTCGAGCTTGCAAGTCGTGCTAGTGTGTCGGCGTGGTGGTTCTCAGACCGGGGAATGTGTATTATGTTTACTTCTTCAAATTTATGAGCTCGGCCTTTACCATCTGGAGGTAAGCCTTCATACTTCTTTCTCTCGCCTCGTATTCACCCGTGATTTGTGATACCACGAGCTGAGAGTCCATCTTCACTTCCAACTTTTTTGCTCTAGCGGATTCGGCCAACTGCAATCCCGCTATGAGCGCCTCATACTCGGCTTCGTTGTTAGATGCTTGTAACTTGAACCTGATCATGTACTCGAATAGGTCTCCTTCAGATGACAGCATGGTGACGCCGGCACCACTTCCGATCTTGCAGAAAGACCCATCAACGGACATTTCCTAACTCTGCCTCCAGTTGAAGGGCTGGACTGCAGGAGTGGTCATCTCGGCCATGAAGTCGGCCACGGCTTGGCCCTTGATAGCCTGTCTTGGTTCATATGTGATGTCGTAATTAGTCAACTCGTGGGCCCATACTTGTGCTCTACCAGCGGACTCAAACCGACCCAAGATCTTCTTCAAGGGTTGGTTGGTCAAGACGGTGATCGGATGCGAGGAAAAATACGGTCTCAGTTTACAAGACGTGATCACTAGTCCGAGGGCAAACTTCTCTGGTATGGAGTACCTGAATTCGCGCCAGTCAAGGCATGGCTGGTGAAGTATACTGGAGTCTAGATCTTGTCTTGTTTCTTTATCAGTACCACGCGACGGCCTGATCAAAGACGGCCAAATATACTAAGAGGGGTTCACCGGTGTGGATGATGATATCCTGGGCAACTGTCCGAGGTAGATTTTTAGTTTCTCAAAGGCCTCTTCTGCCTCCGGACCCCAATGGAACTTTGTTCCTTTCCTGAGCGTCGCGAAGAACGGCACACATTTGTCTGCCGACCTGGAGACGAAGTGGATCAAGGCGGCAATGCACCCGGCCAGCTTCTGAACATCCTTGGCACATGTCAGTGATTTCATGTCGAGAATTGCTTGCACTTTCTCTGGATTGGCGTCAATCCCTCGGCGGTTCACCATGAAGCCTAAACATTTTCCACCTCGGACGCCGAAGACGCATTTCTTGGGTTCAGCTTCATTTTGTATCTCCTCAATGTCTTGAACGTCTCCCTCAGGTCGGTGACGTGGTCACATGCCAATCGGATCTTGGTGTTAAGGTCGTCGACGTAGGCCTCCAAGTTGCGGCCCAGGTGTCGTCAGAAGACTTTCTGCACCAATCTTTGGAAGGTTGCCCCGGCGTTTTTCAGCCCAAACGGCATCATTGTATAGCAGAAAACCCCATCGTCAGTGATGAAGGCGGTGGAACTCTGATCTTTCCTCCTCATGAAGACTTGATGGTAACCAGAGAAAGCATCCAGAAAACTCAACACCTCGTGGCCCGTTGTGGAGTCGACAAGCTGGTCTATTCGAGGTAGCGAGAAATCATCCTTTTTGCACGCTTTGTTGAGGTCGGTGTAGTCGACGCACATCCTCCAGGACCCATTGTGCTTTTTGACTAACACGACGTTGGCGAGCCATCTCGGATATATGCATTCTTTGATGAACCCAGACTCTAGTAGCTTTTTCACTTCGGCAGAGGCAGCTTTGCTTCTTTCCTCCCCGAGGTGACGGCGTTTTTGCTTCACCGGCTTCATTTTGGAATTTACGCCCAATTTGTGTTCGATAAGTGTAGGATCTATCCCCGGCGTTTCTTCCAAGCCGAACGCGAAAACATCTTGGAACTCGCAAGAGAGTCCACTCAAGTCCATTTTAAGCTTTTCATCCAGCTCGGCTCCCAAATAGGTGACCCTTTCAAATTGCGTCGGGTCCAGGATGACCTCGACCTTCTCTCCTATTGGCTCGGCGCGTTCGGGCTCTTTCATGAGGTCAGGATAGTCTGGTCCCGGCCTCTCCAACATGAAGCATTGCGACTCTTTTCTTTTTCTGCTTTGTTTTCCTTCTGCTGGCGTGACAGAGTTACTCGGCTATACCTCTTCTTTCTTTGCTCTCTTGAGCTTGGGCTCTTTCACCTCGTCCGGATTGACGAGTTTTTCCCCCTGTCTGTGATGACAGGGTCGGCCGCTCCGTCCAGGGCGACGGAGGGCTTGTTTAAGCACTTTATATAGCATTGCCGAGCTGACTTGTGATCACCCATAAGTTTTCCCACCTCACCGCCGTCGTTGTAATATTCTATTGTCAAGATTGACATCATTACGTTTGCATTGATGGCGGTGAGAGTGGGCCGTCCTATAATGATATTATAGGACATGGGAATGTTGACGACTAGGAATTTCGCGACAAGGTATCGTGCAAAGTTTTTTTCGATCCTAGCCGGACTGGTAGTTGTACCGACCCGATGGGGTGTACTTTCTTTCCACCAAATCCGAACACAGGGTAGCTTAACGGTACGATTTTCTTGGTGTTGTACCCTAGTTCGGCTAACCAGTATGACGTGATAACATCGACAAAACTGCCGGTGTCGATCAAAGTTCTTTTGACCAAGGTGTTGGATACCTTGATTTCGACAACCAATGGGTCGTCATGGGGGTATTGCAGCTCTCTTGCGTCGGACTCGTCGAACATAATGGGCTTCCCGAACTTAGGAGCCTTCTCGACCAACATTTCCTGTCGATCTCGTCGTTCGTGACGAGGTGGCTTACCCTTGCTCGAGGCACTTCCCTTGCTACCACAAACGAGGTTACAGTTTGAGAGTTCCCACGACGTTATTTTTATCTGCATGGCGATGTCTCAGGCCTCGTTGAAAAGCATGTCTGGATTGCTTTTCTTCCTCCTGTTTAGCTCAATCTTGATCTCGGTTCCATCCAGTAGACCGTTGATAAATGCACAGCATGCGATTTTCTGGTCTAGGTTCTCGATCTCCAGACATTGGTCAGCGAACCTCTGCACGTACTTTTTGGCATGCTCGTCGTGCCATTGTTTCACTTTGAGAAAATATTCAACGGTTTTACTCTCTCGCTCAGTAACAGCGAAGTGACTACTGAAGAGTTTGGCGAGCTGCTTGATGCAATAGATGCTTCCACGGGCGAGTGAGTTGAGCCACTTGAGGGCTAGGCCTTCCAAAGTGCCGACAAAGAAACGACATAGCAACTCCTCGGTTCGGTTATGCGTCATCATGGCGGCATCATACGCCATGAGATATTCGGTTGGCGATCTCGTGCCATTGTACTTCTTGATCTTACCAAGCTTGACGTCTTGGGGAATCGGCTGGCTCATGATGATGTCGGCAAAAGGGGACTGCGTGGTCAGTCCCATCTGTACGCTCGTGGTGGAGTACTTCGGTAATTTGCCCAGCCGGGATGGGAAGTATGGCTTAAACCAATTCCTCCAAGGCGCCTCTCTTCTTATTTTAGGCACATGAACTGACGGAGGTCGGGGGGCAGTTCCCCCGTTTGGACCGTGTCAGTTCGCTTACGGCTATTCAGGAAATTCCGTAAGTCAACGTTCGCCCGCTCCGTGTGGTAGGAATGAAGGTTTCCAAAGCTTTCGGGCTTCTTTCCCTTGGAGGCACGAGTGCGGGGGGAAAGATTGACGTGAGGTCGGGAGCTAACCTTAACAAAGTGACTCGAACTTTCCCGACTTGAGATGCTAAAGGGTCAGGATTGCATGACCTGGGTAGGGGTGGACCCAGATGGCACCACGCTGGGCTTTTGCGTTCTTTACTTCCTAAGCAGGGCTTTCAGTTCGGCCTGCATTTCAGCTTGCGCCTCACATCGGACAAGACGAATGAGTTGTTCAAGATCTACGCCACCGGCATCGTTTTGCGGCGTGGCGGCGTAATATTCCTCTTCGTCATTCTGGGAAGACATATTTGTTTGCAATGGTGAACGTGTGGGAATGTGTTTATCGCTTCTCAATCTCATACAAGAATCGTCTCAGTCCCCACAGACGGCGCCAAATGTTGCGGGGTTTTTTTTCCGTAGTGAGCCCTCGAAACGTCAAAGGGTGTGATCTATATCGGATTGAAGAGATAAGAGCTAGTGAGTTGAAGTCGGATTGTCAAGTCGTCAACCTGCGACAAGTAGCAAACGTGAACTGCCCCCGGGATGGTGTAACACCCCAAGTATTAGTTGTCCCACATCGGTAGAATGTGAGGAGCTGAGCTAGCTTATAAGAGCTTTAGTCCAA